>CAUYRB010013129.1:0-73206 GCA_963574695.1 Propithecus perrieri | reverse complement strand
CATCTGCACCCGAATGTTTATGGCAGCACAATTCACTATTGCAAGAATGTGGAAACAACCCAAGTGCCCGTCAATCCATGAGTGGATTATCAAAATATGGTATATGTTTACAATGGAATATTACTCAATCATAAGAAACGACAGTCATCTAGCACCTCTTATACTTTTCTGGATTAAACTTGAGCCCATTATCCAAAGTGGGGCACCACAAGAGCAGAAGAACGGGATCCATTTGTACTCACCACCAAATTGGTATTAACTAATCAACACATAAATGCACATATAAGAATAACATCTATTGGATATTGAGCAGGGGGGAGGGGGGAGGGGGAGGGGGGAGGAGGGAGGAGGGGACGGGTATTTGTATACACAAGGAGTGCAATGCGCAGCACCCGAAGGATGGACATATTTGAAACACGGACTTGGAGAGGGGGGACCAAGGGCAACATACGTAACCTAAACATCTGTACCCCCATAATATGCTGAAATAAAAGAAAAAAAAATAGTTGAAGGCATTTATTTTTCATTTCTTTTTTCTTTTTTTAATAGATAGTATCAAACTATCTCATTACTGAGCAAAATGTTTGTGAGAACTTGAATTTTTACATTGGTTTCACATTTGTCACAAAAGGTGTTTTTGGTAAGTAAGGCATTTGGCTTAAATTTCTTATATATGATAGAAAATATCTCAGCAAGATGTGAATGAATTTTAAATCATCCTTGGAGGTGTAGAATAACTGTGTCCATTACAACACTTGAGGCATTTTTTAGAATACTTTATGTCATGCATCAGATTAGGAATTTAACATTGTAGCTCAACATGGGAATATTCTATCTAATGTCCTTGGCATTTAGTTCTTGGTTTGTCCTATGATGTATAGGTAATACTTCTAAGTTTTTTTTTATATTGTGTATAATGTTTTTACTATTTTTTGCTCTTTTTGGTGTATATGTGTGTGTACCTGTGTGTGTGTGTGTGTGTGTGTGTGTGTGTTACTTGTAAGGGATGTAGGCATTTTAAACATATTCAAATATTAAATAACCAAACAATAAATATGCATAGTACAATGTTTATAAAGTCCCCACTTACTTTCAAGATAATAAACTGAATGAATTTTTAGAATTTTATTATGTCATGATATAAATTCAGAAAATGCACATATTATAAGCATACATTTTGATGAAATTTCAGAAACTGAAAATCTCTATGTGATCATACCCCAGAAACCCTCCTCACGCTTCCCTTTCAGGTCCTGTGATATACACACCACCTAAGGATTATTGAAATGTCAACTTCTTAAATTTATCTTAAAATACAACATTTTTTTCACATTTAATATCCTAATTTGCAATGGTATACAAGTTTAATTTGTATCCTTGCATATATTCACAGGATCTAGGAATGTTTGGGATAAAACAGGTACACAAAAATCATCTGGCTTGAGGAATCAATAATTAGTTAACTCCAATGGTTATGACAACTTGTGTTCTGTTAAGCCCAAATAATAAACCCAAACCTTGCTGGTTTGTATTCAAGCTCTTCTTGAATCCAAAGCTAAAGCCCTATTAGTGTTTAGGGACCCAGACATCTGCCTAGTCCTTAACAGCTTCCAATTCTTAAGATTTCCACTGTCTTCTCCAGACTTCCTAGCTGCAAATGATCCCACCTACTCTCTTCTTCATTTCAGAGCACTAACATTATCTAAAAATTTTCATTCTTAGGACCCAGATATCAAAAATGACTCTCTTGAAGATTAAACTACTACCTTCAATCAAATCTATGCCCCTTTGACACTGATTTGTAGACTCAGCTTTTCTCTAAAATTGTGCACAATGTGTGCAAAGGGAAAAGGGAGCTGGAGTAGCTCTATAGACTTAGGGACTCATTGGCTTAGCTCACAGTCCAGAAAGAAGCAAAGACTATGGCATCGAAGGCAAAGATAATGTGGACAAAGTTGAAGCAGAAATTTTTCTGAGCCACGTCATAGTCTATATGATTTGCCAGTTGAATAATTTTTGAAAAGCAGCATCATTCAAAATGGAGGCACCATCAAATCTTGAGGACTGTGTTAACCCTGGTTCTGGTTATATTTTTAGACAAGTTTGTTAAATAAAGATAGAAAAAATTAAGGAATTTTCTCATGTGTATTATACATAGCTGTCAAGAGAATTGCAACTTAGTTGGAGAGCTAAAAGAGCTACACTTAAAACAATAGCAAATAAGACAAAACAATATACAATTTAGTGCTTAATTCACCAAGACACTAACAGCAATGGAGTTAAAAGCATCAATCAAGAAGAGACCTATACTTGATTTTACTAAAGAATTAGGAAAAGAATGGAGATGACACTCAAGAAACAATGGATTCATCTGATCAAATGTACTGTGGCAGAAGTCAGTACCAAGTTCATAAGACAGAGAAAAAAATCAATTGAAATGTATCAGCATTGTGCTGAGGAATGGTAGAAAATTCAGTTAACCCAGGGAAAGCAGGGCCAAATTAAGAACCACCTTGAAGGCCAGGAGAAGAATGTTATTTTAGATGTAGCCAAAGTATGAAATCACTGATAGATGCGGAGCAAGGGAATGATGTTTGTCTTCACATATTACATCTGCTGTGTTTACACATTTTCCTCTGTTAAATATTAACGAATATGGTCTAGGTAAGTTCAGATTAAATGGTAATTGACTAAACCATAAAGTTCTTTGAGGGTAGTGAAGGAGCAGTTTGGAGGGAATGTCAAACAGAGGGAGAACAAGCTCTTCACCCCTGTTCTACTGCATTGCTCTGGTTTATATATTGTGATTCTGTGTCACATTGTATTTAAAACATGGTTTTAGCAGGTTAAAATATTGGAAACCACAGTTATAAGTAATAAAAATCATAAAACCTAGAAATGGAAGGGGATTTTTTTAGTTTAAAATATTTCAAATAGATGGCTACATGATTCAAAAATGCCTGCAATAAATTTGGAGCTTAACAAATCTTCCGAAATTATTAAATTAGTCAAATTCAGAATTAAAATAGAGCAAGATGTAAAAGTGACATAATGTATAGGAGAACTCATATACTATTTCATTTTCGCCTGGCCTAGTCCCATCAGATAGGAAATCTAAAACCTTCAGACAAAAGATTTTCCTAAAAGCTCACAGAATTTAATAATAGAGAAGAAACTAGCCCCCAGGTATTCTGCCTCTAGGATTCTTCTCTTGTTTTATCTCTAACCCTACATTTCCACTTTTTTCTTTTTTTTTTTTTTTCTTTTTTTGAGACAAGGTCTCGCTCTGTTGCCCAGGCTAAAGTGCAGTGGCATCATCATAGCTCACTGCAATGTCAAACTCCTGGGCTGAAGCCATCTTTCACCTCAGCCTCTCAAAGTGCTGGGAGTACAGGCATGCGCTATTGCATCCAGCCTACATTTCCTCTTTTGATATCATATTACAGTATATCATTGCTTGCCATAAAAATTATATTTTACTAATCCATCAGCTAATCCCAGAATAATAGGAATTTTAAAATTTTGACTCTACAATTAATTATATTAATCGTAATCTCAGAGCTGATCTTTTTCAACAATAAACATCTTCAATTTATGTTCTTCTAAATGTTTCAGTTATTCTTACTTTTTTAATTTATTGACCAACTCTGATACCTTTACCTGATCACATTTTGGAAGAAACATCATCAACATTTGCATGTCTCATTAGTAGAACTGTCTTAATCCATCACAAAAGTGAATTATTTTTCTCAATTTATTCTAAACACAATAGCATCTCTTTTTTTTATAAGCACATTGTCTACTGTAGGCTCTGGATATTGGTCAAACTAAATTCTCCACATCAATAGCCACGCTTGCTGTGTTTTGTAAAACTTTTTAGTACTTCACAAAGAAAATGACTGCTAAATTAATTGTTTATTGGGCACTGTGTATGTGCAAAGCACTGGGACAGATGCTCCAGGGGAAATATCAAAGAAGGTTCCATTTTTATGCCTTTGGAAAAAGTGATGTAGAATGTAAGGGAAAGATAGTCCAATGAGGAAAAGGTTTTGGAGTACTGACAATGCAACCTATAAATGACAGCAAGTTGAACTCAGTTAAAATGGTATAAGGTGTAGAAGAGACATAGTGTATAGGAGAGTTCATACACCATTTCATTTTTACCTGGCCTAGTTCCACCAGCATCAAGCTCTTCTGTTACCATAAAAGTTGTGTATGTTTTATTATATGCTATTATGTGCTGCATGCCTGCCTTGCTGTTAGCCCTCTGGACTGCTGGGCAGTACTACTTCTACATTCTTTGGTAGTCTTGACTTTATCCTGGAACATTCAACTCCTAAACTGTCCTCAATCTAGTAAGCTTTCATTCTATTGCCATTGCTTTGTCATGAGCTCCATGCTCCTGATGGTTATCACATGCAGATCTAACACACTCACCAACCCCTATCTTTGTTAGAAGGAAAGATAATGCACGTCAGATAGTTATTAGATTCAGCTGAAATACTCTGCCAATATGGTCTGAAAGAGCAGAACATGCCTTCTCACACATTTACTCTGCAATTCACTGGCATTTAGTATCAATGATAGGTTAGATCAGAATAGTAAAGAGACTGCCCCAAGAAAGTCATTGTTCAAATATTCTTGTTTTTTTTTTCTAATTTAATATTCTGCATACTAATATGTTATATTAACAGGACTCTTTAATATTTATTCCATCTAACTTTCACTTTATTAATCAGAGGAAATGAAGGCTTAAAGAATGTAATACGCATATCACTTCATTTAATGCTATTTAAAGACAAAGGTCATATCATTGGTGATATATGGAAGTTCTTACAGGAATCCATGGGATAGAAACATGTCTTAGTCCATTTGGGCTGCTATTAGAAAATACCATAAACTGGGGAGCTTATAAACAACATAAATTTATTTCTCACAGTCCTGGAGGCTGGGAAGTCCAAGATCGGACTCAATGTCTAGTGAGAGCCCATTTCCTTATTCACAGAAAGTGACTTCTCATTGTGTCCTCACATGGCAGAAGGGGCTAGCTAGCTCTATGGATTCTCTTTTATAAGGGCACTAATCCTACTTATGGTGGTTCCATCCTTACAACCTAATCACCTCTCAAAGGCCCTGCTTCCTATTACCATCACCTAGGGGTTAAGATTTCAATATGTGAATTTTGGGAGGACATGAGCATTCAGACCATAGCAGCGCTGCCCATGTAGGGCAATTTCAGCATGGAGGTAAGGTGAGGCAGCTCAGTAAGAGCAGGAAAGAGTCAAGCCAAAGTCCAGCCATGGACACTGGGACGTTAAGGAAGGAGGAAAAAAGAAAGGAAAAGTATCACCATAGAGTAGAAATTTGTCATTAGGAGAGCATTTTCTGAAGAAAAATATTACCCTTATTCCCTTGGGTAATGAAAAACAATTTTGGTTACAATGGCATTATAGCACAGAAGAAGGAAGTGGAGGAGGAGGAGGAGGAGAAGGAAGCGGAGGCGGCGGCGGAGGAGGAGGAGGAGGAGGAAAAAAGGAAAGCAAAAAAGAAAAACCAATGCTCTTAGTCTTTTCTAGGTACTGGTGATTACCTAATCTACCTTGCTATTAATTTGCTCATTGTCTAATTAGCACCTCACAGATCTTTGTGGTTATTTACTTTTGGAGTGTTAACCTATAGTAAGGGCCACCTATAAGTTGTTGTGGCCCTGAGCTAAACTTCTAGCACTGACATTGATTCTGATCTTTTTTCTATGTACCCAAACACTGGCCTTGCAAAGGTATCACACCAAAATTTATTTTATTATCTTCTGTACAATACTGGCTTCTCTTACTATCCTAGGCTAATTCAGTGAATGGCATCCTAAATCTATAATTGACAGATAATTACATCTGATTAGTCTTTAATAACAATTATTTAAGGTTTGACAAGCTACTTTTCATTTGTAATTTATAGCAAGTGGTACCCATTTTCTACCTGTGAAGGTAATATAATATTTTTAAAATAAGTTCAAATTTTTTAAAAAAATTAAGTTGATCTGAAGAATATATGAAACAGTTCATAGATTGTGTGTATATAAGTTAAAGTTGTAAAACTGATACACAAATGACTGAATTTTTCAAACTCTGGTACAGGTTTAGAAGACCTTCTGCATGCTGGTCCTGTTATTTTCTCATCTTCAGTGATTACTATCTTTACCTCTGGTTGAATCTTATTTTCTGTTCATTGTTATAATTCCTTGCACACAGGCTGTGTTGTACCTCACTTGCTTTCACTGTGTTTGGAATTAAGCCCTCTACCACCATCTCCTTCCCTACTTATCTGTCTGAAAATTTTTCCTACTGTTTCCAAATTCATTAAAAAAAAAAAGAATCTCACAATGATGTTTTAAATTTCCATGTATTATCTCAAATTTATAAGGCATGTTTCAGTCATTTTTTTACTCTCTAAGCATTTGCACAAAGCTGGAATCACACTCAGAACCTAAAAAATGTTTTTTTTTTATTTGAATGATTATTTTTTTCTATACTATAAATGAATGCTTATTATGTTAAAGCTATAAGTAAACTTTTTCTTTATGCTCTGGATAGCAATTCCATCAAAAATTTCTGTTGGCCATGTTTGCTTTCCAAACCCTAAACAGAAATATATACAAATCCTGAGCAATAACAGTCTCCAGATGTTGCTTCCAGAAGCCAACAGCTCATCTTTGTGGCCTATTCTCAAATCTAACTGTTTTCCATTACATACTTTCTATTTTTAAAGAATCTCTTTAATTTAGAATTTGAGTATGTCAAACTTTTTGTCCTGCATCACATGATACAGCGGGCATTATTCCAAGGCCTGCAGCTTAATAGGTAGATGAGCAAATGCCCCTTCCCCCTCACCGTGTTGTATCAAAGATTTCTAAGAATAATTTAGTCTAACACTCCATAAGAGGTTGGAATATTTGCCAATGGTTCTATTTCAAAGAAGAGAATTTTAAGTTTTAGAGCACAGCATTGCATCAATTACTTATAATTAGTCTTTGGCATTCAAACCCAGGCCACTTTAGCTTGAATATGACTTTGAATAGTCTGCTGATACCTGTGATCTTTTCTCAAAAATTCTTTATACTATATGATGGTTTAGTTCTCAGGGATCTTGGATCACTTTTATCTTCTACAAGATATCACACTGGTTCATCACATTGATGACATTATGCTGATTGAACATAGTTAGCAAAAAGTAGACAACACTAGACTTATCAGTAACACATTTGTGTATCGGAGGACAGAAAATAAATCTGACAAAAAAAATTAAGGGCTTTCTATCTTGTCAAAATTTCTAGCAGTCCAGTGGTAAAAGGCTTGTCAAGATATCCCAGCTGAGGTGAAGAATAAGACGGCCCCTCTAACAAAAAAGAGGCACAATGCCTAATGGCACCCTTGGATTTGGGAGACAACATATTCTTTATTTAGGTGGGAATTAGCAACATATTCCCTAGTTACTCTGACCCATTTACCAAATGACCTAAAAAGCTGCTAGTTTTGAGGGGAGGCCAGAATTAGAGAAGGCTCCACGACAGGTCCAGGTTGCTATGTAAGTTGATCTGCCACTTGGATCACATAATACAGCAGATCCAATGATGCATGAAGTGTCAGTGGCAAAGAAAGATGCTGTTTGAAGCCTTCGGCAGGCCCCTATAGGTGAATCACAGCGCAAGCCCTGAGGAGTTTTAAGCAAAGCCCTCCCATTCACTACCAATAACTACTCACCTTGTGAAAAATAGTTCTTGGCCTGATACTGGGCCTTAGTAGAAAACTGAACACTTAACCATGGGCTACCAAGTTACCATGGGACCTGAGCTGCACATGAGGAACTAGTTGTTATCTGACTCATTGAGCCATAATTAGGGCACACACAATAGCACTCCAGTATCAAATGGAAGTGAGATATACATGATCAGTCCCGAGCAGGCTCTGAAGACACAAGTAAGCGACATGAAGAAGTGGCCCCAATGCCCATGGTCCCCACCTCTGCCACAATACCCTGTCTCCCAGTCTGCACTTATGGCCTCATGAAGAGTCCTCTATAATTATTTGACAGAAAAAGAGCACTGGTGCCTGATTTATAGACGGTTCTGCACACATACTGATTCATGGGCTGTGACCACTGGTTTGGATGGTCAGGAACTTGGAGGAACATGATTTGAAAATTGGTGACAAGGAAATTTGGGAGAAAGATATGTGTAGATAGACTTCTTGGAATCTTTCATAAATGTGATGATATTTATGTCCCACGTGAATTCTAACCAAGAGGTGACCTCAGCAGAGAAGAATTTTAATAGAGGATTAGATGATCCATCCTGTGGATATGAGTCATCCTCTTTAGCCATCAAGCCCTGCCATTGTCCAGTGGGCTCATGAACAAAGTGGCAGGGATGGAGGGCATGTCGCATCCTCAGCAACACCGACTTCCATTCATGAAGGCTAATGTAGTTATGGCCACTGCTTAGTGTCCAATCTGTCAGCAGCAAAAGCCAACACTGGCTCCCTGATATGATACTATTCCCTGAAGTAATAAGTTAGCAACCTGGTGGCAGGTTGATTATATTGTATTACTTCTATTATGGAAGACATAGCACTTTATTCCTACTGAAATAGACACTATGGATATGGATTTGCGAATCTGACACATAAATCTTTTCCCAAAATTAGCATCGATAAACTTATGGAATGCCTTATCCTCCATCATGCTATCCCACACAGCATTGCTTTTGATCAAGGAACTCACATCACAGCAAAATAAATGTGGCAGTGAACACATATTCATGGAATTTACTAGCCTTACCCTTTTCCCAATATCCAGGAATCGTAGGTCCAGGAATTAAGGGGTGGATATGAGAGTGGCACCACTCACCATCACCGCTAGTGACCCACTAGAAAATTTTTGCTTCTTGTTCCTGCGACTTTATATTCTTCTGGCTTATAGGTCTTAGTTCCAGATGGAAGAATGCTTTCACCAGGAGACATAGCAATGAACCACTGAGCTGAAAGTTATGACTGCCACTTTGGACCCCTCATGCCTCTCAATCAGTAGGCAGAGCAGGGAGTGACTGTGCTGGCTGGGTTGATTGATCCTGGCTACCAAGGGGGACCTGGACTGCCACTCCACAGTAGAAGTAAGGAAAACTCTGTATGGATTACGGGGGTCCCTTATGGCATCTCTTAGTATTACCATTCCCTGTCATTAAGGTCAATGGAAAATTAAGACAACTCAATCCAGTTAGGACTGTTTTTATTTTATTCAGGCCCTCAGTGGATTGGATAATGCCCACTCACATTAGAAAGGATAACATGCTTCACTCAGTCTACTGATTCAAATGTCAATCTCATCCAGAAACATCCTCACAGACATACCCAGAAATAATGTTTAACCAAATATTTGGGCAACATCTGGCCCAGTGAGGTGACACATAAAATTAACCATCACAAGTCCAACCCTTATCAACTTGGCACCTATGCACAATTCCTTAAACCATCCTTAATCTTCAAGTAAAGACAATAACAGGGTCATAAGTTCACCAAATATGATATACCTATACTGTATACAACTAAAAAGGCACTCATGCCTTCCCCAGAAAAGGAGGTAATGTCCTTGAATGATGTTCACCTTTCTTTTTGATATCCTACAACTTAACATGCTATGATGCAAAATGAACAATACTTAAATACTATTATATAAAATCAATATGTCTTATGTTACCTAAGGGAATAAGGGGGAAGAAAACAAAGGTTTTTATATATATGTAAACACACAAAAACATATGCATAACAAAATAAGGAGCAAATATTCATGAAAAGTACAGTCCTTATTTCTACAACTGATTACATGGTTGTAGCTGGTATTTATAATTATCTTATGCTTTGCATTCTTCATTCCCTTTATCTTCAGCAAGCACCTCAGCTGGTCAAGGTTCTATACCTGGTGAAGTGACTCAAACCTTCAATCCTGAGGAATCTGGGCCATTAATAGTCCTGACTGGATTGGGTTGTCTTAGTTTTGCACTGACCTTATTGACCTTAATGGCCTCAGTGGATCATTGTTATGTCACCTGGTGAAAGCATTCCTCCCTCTGGAACTAAGACCTCTAGGCCAGCAGCATATAAGTCATAGGAACAGAAACCAAAACATTTTCTAGTGGGTCACTAGTGGTGATGATGAGTGGTGCCACTCTCATTTCCGCCCCTAAATTCCTGGACCTATGATTCCTGGATATGGGAAAAACAACACTATATATTTGATGTTGATCAAGAGCATTACAACCTGCTGGAGAACCCTGCAGCGGCCCTGCAAGGTATTGCCACGTAGGTGGCACCATCACTGATTCTTCAGAAATCACCATCTGATTCTTCAGAAAGCCATTCCACTACTCTATCAAACCAGCTGCAATACGATGGTGAGGAACATGGTAAGGCTAGCAAAGTCCATTAGTATGTGTTCACTGCCTCACTTATTTTGCTGTGATGTGAGTTCCTTGATCAAAAGCAATGCTGTGTGGGATAGCATGATGGGGGATAAGGCATTTTGTAAATCTGTGGACGGTAATTATGGGAGAAGGTTTATGCGTCATATTGGCAAATCCATATCCACAGTGCCTATTGCAGTAAGAATAAAATGCTATGTCTTCCATAATAGAATTTTCTGTACCATGGGAGAACACGGTGAAAAGGCAGCCACCTGCAAGTCAGGTAGAAAGCCCTCACCGCTGAACCTAATCAGTCTCCACTTTGATCTTGGACTACTTAATCTCCAGAACTGTGAGAAATAAATTCCTTTTCCTTAAACCATCAAAATAGGTATTTTATTATGGCAGCCTGCTTTGGGAAAATCCCAGGACGGCATAGAAAAAGCGCTCTCCAAACTGAGATGGTGTTGAGAAACCAGAGAATGACTTAGACAAGTTCAGTTTGTGAGTTAGATGAATTTATTAGAGGTTATTTACACAGGACTCTCACTCCTAGTCAAGACAGGAACCCTCCAGGCACTCACTCCTAGGCAGTAGCAGGAGCTCTTTGGAGAGTAAAATCCACACTGCCTGCCATGGTAAAGTCTTAAATTCCTTTTGGCAAGTGATACACAGCTCTCTCTCAGTGTCACTGCATGCTTACATACCATGCAGGTTAAGCATGTGCAGTACTTCCTGTTAGACAGGGGCTTTAGTATTACAATTAACTAAAGGGTGTTATAAGGCACGTAGGGCAGCTTAAAAAATTTTAAACTGGTCTCAAGACTGATAGTCATCTATGCAAAAAGAGCTACTTAAGAATATCCTTTATGCTTTGTATTTCTTTCAGCTTCCTTGCTTTGATCTATATCTCTATGTTCAAAAGAAATCTGCACAAATACTGTTAAACATTAAAAGCCGGTGGTGGGGAAGTAGTATTTTTTTCCCTCAGAGCCTGAGCTGACTAATACATGCCACATATGTGTCACAAATAGAAGAAAGACCCTTAAGAGGAGATTAGTCAAACTACATTTGATTTGTTTTTTTGTTTCTTGTTTGTTTGTTTTGCTGTTTTAGAAGTCATTCAGCCTATTCTAGTCAATCCATTTTGGGTGTGGGTGTGAGGGATGGTGACCTGTGCATGATAGAAGCAAAATGCCAATGTGTACTACTACTCCTATTCATTCCTTCACAGCTGTGGGCACCCAAAACATTGGATTTCAAAAGACAGAGCCCTCCCTGGTTTCAAGAAAGAGAAAAACAGTTTTTCTAAGGATTTAGGCACAGATTTATTCTTATTTGAAATCTATGGAGATTGTCAGAGGGTTTCAGAGTTATGGTAGAATAAAACAGAGGATCTAGAAGTTCTATAAATAGTGCAATAGAGGAGCAGGACCTCAAGTCAGAAGAGTGGATTTAGAAAGTGACTACTATTCAGTAACGCTGTATGAGTGATCTAAAAGGACCTTGCAATTGGTACCATTTATTTGCCTAGAAATATTAGACAAGATTTTTGAGGCACCTGACCAACCTGCATTAGGTTCCTCACTAAGGGAACATGGCACAGTCTGAACCTAATGTCCCAGACAATCTACCATTGCATTACTACAGGATGTAGGGTAAGGGCTCCCTAAAGATATTTCAGTATTAATCCCCAACACCTGTGAATAAATTATGTTACATAGAAAGCAGAATTAAGGTTGCTAAAAGAATTAAAGTTGCTCATAAGCTGACCTTAAAATAGGAAAATTATACTGGATCACTCAAATAGGCTTAAAATAATTATGAGAGTCCTTAAAGGTGGATGTAAATATTAGAATAAAGAGTCAGAGAGGTGGCACCATAAGAAGGACTAATGTTGCTGGTTTTGAAGAAAGAGCAAGGGAATCGTAAGGCAAGGAAAGCAGGCAGCCTATAGAAACTGAAAAAGGCAAGGAAACAGATTTTCCCTAGAGCTTCCAGAAAGGAATACAACCAACCAACACAGTGAGATCTGTGTTAGACTTCTATCTATAGAGCAGTTATTTAATAAATCTGTTTAAACCACAAATTTATGGTAATTTGTTATTGCAGAAGTAGTAAAATAATACAATTAATAATGCCAAGAATTTTATTTTTTAGCCATCATGACAATTTCATGGGGAATCTTTCCCAGTTCCACACAGGATAACTCATAAGACCAAAGCAAGTCCCTGGTCATTTAGTAGAGTGGTGTACAGAATATCCCGTACTTGCCTTTGCGGATGAAACTGAGCTCATTCCACTACACTATCATAGGGTAATGATAATGAGGAGAGGACATCAAAATGTGTACTCAAAAACAAGCTGTGCCTGGAAATAAGTAGTAGAAAGCAGTCTTTCTGGGAGAAGATTAGGAGAAAGCAGTATTCTTAAGCTAGATCGGAAGGATAAGAATGGATTTAATGATACATTCCATTTCTCAGGAAGATAATGATTTGTGATCTGAAGCAGCAGTGACAGGCGATTCTCCACCACAGCCACGGGCAGACGAAGAGAGGCAAAGCCTCCCAGGATTTTACATGCATGCATATGTTTACATCTGGTACAAGAATCACTTCCACCACACTCTGTTGGTCAAAGCAAGTCACAAGGCCAGCCTAGATTTCAGAGGAAGACAAATAAACTCTATCTCTTGATGAGGAAATTTGCAAAGTTATATGCTAAGGGGAGGGGGGTTTCTTTCAGTTAGGAGAACTTCTACTGTGTTTTGCAAATAATCTACTACAACTAGAACCAGCTGTGTATAAGAATGCTGGTACCATCATACCATTATTAGCATTGCATGAATTAGTAGTTCTTTTGTAAGTCTTTGGCATTGTGCTTGTCAAATAACGCTATGTTGCTGTTTTATTTGGCTTATTGATGCTTGATAGTGAACTTCATCTTGATAATTGTGGAAACTACGCAACATTCTAATCATCTTCAGGGGAGAAGGGATGATTCTCAAATAAGAAATACTCCAGTTTTTTGGTTTCTGTTGTGTGTTCATTTTTGTCTTTTTTGTTGTTTTTATGTTTTGTTTTTAATATATATTTTTCTGACAAAAGGAAAATCCACAACCACCTCTAGCATCCTATCTACCCATTTCATAGACTTATGTCAAGTTATTCTTGGAGATGTGTGGTCATCCACTTTGAGCACAAATTCCACCAGAAAAGGCCAGAAGTGACTAGATATTGAACAGATAGAATCAGTTGAAGACCTTTCTATTAGAAGTACATTTTCTTGGCCAGGCATGGTGGCTAATGCCTGTAATCCTAATATTCTGGGAGGCTGATGCAGGAGGATCGCTTGAGGTCAGGAGTTTAAGACCAGCCTCAGCAAGAGCGAGCCCTAGTCTGTACTAAAATAGAAAGAAATTAGCTGGGCAACTAAAAATAGAAAAAAGAAAAAAATTAGCCGGGCATTAAAGAGTGAACCTTGAACTCCTGTAGTCCCAGCTACTTGGGAAGCTGAGGCAGGAGGATAGTTTGAGCCCAGGCGTTGGAGGTTGCTGTGAGCTAGGCTGATGCCACGGCACTCTAGCCGATGTGATAAAGCCAAACTCTGAAAAAAAAAAAAAAAAAAGGTGCATTCTCTGACCAACAGTTAAACAAGTCTCCAAGGGTAAGTAAATATACTTTACAACCATCTGGGAATGGACCAAACAGGTAATCTTCTGGCTTCAGTCTCCTAGATATGGTCACAATTTTCCCGTCCACCTCCAAACTAAAGGTGTGAATCAGGGAAACTAGTTCTTTCTGTTTACTTCCTCAAACAAGGTTTTGTTATTAATGGAAATTACTGTTGAAAAACTTTTCCCCCCATGTATTGTTCATATATTTGTTTAAATTCAAATTTGAGCCAGCAGCTAGGGAAATAAGATTATTCGAAGTGTGCGGCAAAAATCTAATGCTGAAGCCTGATTTATCGCCAAGCGTAAACCCTCAATTATACACCTCCCACTTACTCTAAATTGAACTGCCCACATCTTTGTGGGGTGGCCCACAAGGTGTCTAATGAGTTATATACCAGCACTTATTTTACAAGAAAAGAAACCAAATAGAGCGTAACTGAAACCTGGGTACATTTTGTTTTTGTTTTGTTTCAGAGAGCTGTCAGATATTTCAGTCCAATCTTAAAGTTGTTGCTTCCCTTTATTGAAAGTCGACTTCAGAATTTTAGTTACCTCTTGCTACAAAAGGTTTCAGTTTCCAGGGTGGCAGGAAGAATGAAGATCGATGGTTGCTGGGTCTAGTTGGTCATACCAATTTGTACTGCAATCTAGGTGCTGCAGTCTCTGAGATTTGAGTTTAAATGTGTGCCTTGCAGCTTTGGAAGAAAGATGTGGTCTGCATACAGCTGTAGATCAACACCACCAGTTTATTCACAGGATGAGGCATCCATCAGGCTTGTGCACATGGGCATTTCATGGGTTAGAAAAAGGAAAGGAAAAGAAAAGGAGAAAGACGGGATGAGAGAAGGAAACAAAAGAAGGAAGGAAGGAAGGAGGAAGAGAGGCAGGGAGGAAAGGAGGAAGAAAGAAAAAGGAGAAAGGCAGGAATATGATCTTGTTTGTTTTCCTACAATAGCTAAGTTACTGCTAAATCTTTCAGATAACAGGGCATGCCTCATTCACAGAAAAAAAAATTATCAGTTTAACATAAAAATATTATTCAATAAATGCCATAATTAATAAAAATCTTAATAGCTCAGTTCCAATGCATATTGAATAATAAATATATGTCCAATATTTTTGAAATATATTTCTAATTAATCCAAATTAATGTTTTAAAATCTTGCCTTAGAGACATTGTCTTTTTGATTTACAGCATAAAGTATGCTCCAATACTGCAATTTTTTAAAAATTGCGTTAGAGGGATTTCTTATTCATAGTTTAAATTTTTTATTTTTAAATAATCACACTAAATTTGAAGCAAAGTCGAGGGAACACTTCTTATTTTATAAATTTAAAAACAACGCAATACAAAGAGTTAAGAAGTTCTCTAAATTCATAATTCAAACACAGTCCAACCTTCAATGATATAGTTTCTTGCTTAGCCTTTGAGACAACTCATATAACATGCTACTTTACACACGCGATTGTTTTTTAATTGCTTGTTTTCTTGTCCCATGAAACCCTGAGGAAAGGCAGTAAGAAAATCTTTCTTTGTAGTGGAAAAAATATCTATAGCTCATTTTACAAATACAAAGCTGACTCTTTTTGCATAATGTGCATGTCTGAACTGGGGGGTGTCTGTTGAGAGGAGAATGGAGTTTGCAGGTCTGAATTTCCCCTGCTCAACAACAACAAAAAGTCCTTTTGTTTATTTGTTTCTACAAGACAAATATTTGCAAAGAAAATATTCTCTTTTAGGTTGGGGAGGGATTTAAGTTCAGTTAGTGAAATGGAATGCTAAAATAATAAACTAATATGATCTTCTTAGAAAGAGATAACTCATGTTTATTTTGTTTAAACAATAGGAACAGATCATATGTACTATATACATAGTAACCATCTTTCAGATGGGGAAAATTCATTTTTGAATACATAAGGTTAGAATTAATACATTTGTATTAATAAAGAGGAATGCTCTATGTTTAAAGCGTGTAATTAGGACAGTTATTATTTTTTCTAAAACAACCTAAGACAACCCCCTTTGGCTCTATCCTCCGGGTTAGGTTGTGTTCAGATAGTAAAGAAGAGAGGTCACAAGGGAGCTCAAAATGGTAATTGAATAGGTAAATTTTACCCCAGATGTGAAATATCTTCCTTCTTCACTCAGTTCTGAAGAAGAGGAACATTTAGGCTTATTCAGGCATATATTAAATAATTATACTTTCTGATACTATCGCCATTATATTTCCCTTTCCAAAGATTAGAATAGTAAGGACTACAGAGAAAGGGTAGTTATTATATGTTTGGTAAAGAGTTGTGTTCAGTGATCAATAATCAATGATTCATGCTTAAGTACACATCATAGCCATCAGCTTAGAAATATTTTCAACAGCCCATATTGTGTTCATTTAATCATTACTCTGTCCTCTCTGTCTGCAAAGAATCCATTTAATCATATGGTTTCATGATGCTAAGGGCTAGTTTAGGACGCTTAGAGATCCTAAATATATATTTTAATTCAAATGGTGACTAGCACTAAACCACTAAATAAGTCTGGAAATTACCACGGGTTTCTGACTTTCCTCATAGTGACTGTGATTTTTTTTAAAGTATCAAATATAAAATTATTTTCAAAAAATATTTGGTGCTCTTCTTTCCTGGGCTCTAAGCGCAACCTTGGCCTGCCTCATGGGTGTTCCAGTGTGACAGTGCCTCAAACATTAACACTCCAGCAGCATCAGACTTTAACATTTAATCTGTTTCTTTATTCTTCATCTTCTTGAATATTTGAATTAAGAATTATTTTAATAGAAACATTTGAACTTCCAAATATAGTATTTAAACAACAGCCCAAATAAAGAAAAAAAAATGTTCCCCTTAACCCAAATCGTCAGCTTTGCCGAGCATTCAGAGTCGCTGAGTATATGGTGCTATTCTGAATTCGCTCTTCAGTTTCCATTAAAGCATTATATTGAATAAGTTAAATATCTGTTCTTAATTTAAAATGGTAATGAGAAGCTGAAAATAAAAAGCAGTGCAATGAGGAATATCAGGGACATGCACGTCAACTTTAATAAAAGGATTTTTTTATCCTTGGTTTAACTTTGGCTTTGTTCTTTTGGCCAAAAAAGATAATTGGAATCTTGATATAGAAAGGAAGGCTATAAAATCAAGTGCAATGACTGTAAAGATGAATGTATTAGTTCAAGTATACTTAGTATTGAAATTTAAAATCTCCTAGAAAAACAAATTTTAAAATCTATAGAAAGACATAACTAATAATTCTACCTGGAACTATTTCTTTTTGTAATTATTACAAGTATTATATGAAGATATACTTGAATCAAATCTTTTGATCAAGAATTTACCATTACCTGACAGCGTTCTTAGAGTATTTTTACCACCATATATATTTCACTGTATGGTAAGTGATGGCTCATTCTGTAGAACATTATCTACTAATATATTTATAAAATGACTTATCCAAGACTCCACATGAGTAAGTAAAAGGCATTTTTCCAAATAACCCCAGAAGATATAATAATCACCCCAACATAAATAGGAGTATGTTGTCTTTAACATGGTTACAAACATGACATAATTTTAACATATGTTAGAGCCGCATGGTAGGAGAAGATAGTGGTTTAATACAGGTCAGTGAAAACGAGGCCAGTTATAGTTTGAGATGTCAGTTTAGTCTGAAAAAAACCGTCTCCTCTGAGGAAAGCCATCAAGGGCTCGGAGTTGGGGCAGAGGTAGGTGGATAATATGGCCACAAGAGGGCAGCAGATGGTCTGAAACTAATGAGCTGAGTTGATGCATGCGGAATGGCTGCAGTTGTGAAGGTTTTTCTATAGAGAAAGAATAGTTTCCAGCCTGAATACGAAAAAGAGAAGAAGGGAGGATGGGAGGAAGGAAGGAAAAAAGAAAGGGAAGGGAGAGGTGCCAAGAAAGACAAAAGAGGGAAACACAGGTACGTTTTAACTGTAGTGTATGTGTGAGTGTGTGTTTTAAATAGGGACGCCTCGTGAGGCACGCTTGTGTGCATGCATGCACGTCTGTGTGGGTCTGTATGCGTTTTACCAACACCTAAACTGCTCTGCTGCACAAGGCCAAGATACATAGAAATTTTAGTTCTGTCCAAATCTACTCTAAAATGTGCAATTATTGGTAAATCTCCTCCCCCACCTTTGTACGGTTTATTTTTCTCATCTACCATCATTTCTTCTCTCCTCAGTATAATAATTAGCACTTCCTCAAAACACTGATTTTGAAAATCAGGGAGAATAATCCACCTATGTCTGCCTTTGGGTCTCCACAGGCCTAACTCAGAAGCAAAAAAGTTCACTTTTCTCAATTCTATGTTTGATGTTTTATATCATTTTCAATAATTTCTGGCCAAAGGTTATCCTTCTTAGCTATGGTAAAGAGAACACAAGGTCTTCATATTAATTAATTGCTCATAGTTTTTCCCAAAGAACACAAGAACACACATAAAATAATTTACTAATTTGCTTTCCCTATACAATTAATCTACCATTAAACTACCATATTTTTTTCTCATTTTTGCCTCAGTTATATTGAATTAGATTTAAATTAGAGCCAGACTTAGATGGATATGTAACATTATGTAGTGAATGGAGACTGTTGCAGCATTCTTCAAGGGAGGAAACGTTCATTCATCCTTACATTCCGGTCTATCCTCATTAAATACGTGTTAATATACAAATCCTTGGGAAGTCGCACAAGAAGCATCAGCCTGACATAGTACAGAGTTTGGATTAAGAATTGCAGAACAGGGCTAGCTCTCCACCTCTTCTTAGATTTACATCAGATGTCCATGTCTTATTATGATATGGAATAGTGAATATTTGCCCAAGTCTCAATTATCTGGACTCAAAAGTCCAAGAAAATAAAGAGAAAAAAAATTAAGAAAACATGTCAAGTATATTTACTGATACATACCAGCAATTATATCAATGTGAAACAGCATTGGAGATACATTCAGTTGACACTGCTTCCTCAGTCATTCACAAAGCTTTGAAAAGGAAGATAAGCATTCGTGACAAAATATGGATTTATCCCTCTTGTGTGCACCTGTGTGTACTTTGCATTTTTTTTGCAGGAAAATGATCAAATTTGGGGCATCAAAGTGGTAAAAGGTTTCATGAAGAAACTATATAATACATAAAGCTATAAATACCTCATAGACCACTATGAGGGGAGAGTAATGCTTTGCTCAAGTCAGAACACTTGCTAACTTTGAGGAAAGTAATGAATGTTTATTATATGTCAGGTATTCTTCTACGTGCTTTATGTCTATTACTCACTTTAGTCTTAAAACAACCCTATAATTTGGTCTTATTATTGCCATATCAATTTTATAGTTGAAGAAAATAAGGCAGGGGGAGTCAAGCAACTTGCCTAAGTTCATACTGCTAGAACACGAAAAGCCTTACTGCAAAACCAGCTTTTTGTAAATGTTAGTCTCCCAGTTCAGAAGCATGGGGAGAACACACAGCTGCTTTAACTTATAGCAGTACCTTATTTTCACCCCTTTCAATTAGGAGAGAATAAGAAATTTAGCAAAAATAACTAGGGGCTACTAGAATGAACGGATGAAAGTAGTTGCTTGAACCATAGAAAAGAAAGGTTACATGTTTCAGAATGTACCTTACGAAATTAGCTCATAAGTAGCTAAAATATAATAGCTTACATAATTGTCCAGTCCTATTCTAGACCTTTCATGTGGTTTTAAATTTTCATATAATTTTTCTTCACAGTTTTGCCTTTGATATATTTCTAGCCAAAATCCTTAAAGCCTCAACAGAAAGAAAATTGACCTGAGAGTCAGTCAAAATACATGAATTCTGGAGCAAGGTTTTTCATCCTATAGACCAATTAGTCAAACCCACTCTTTTACATAAAATTATATATATATAAAAATATGTATATAATTATGGCTTCCCAATATATATAAAAATATGGGTATAGAGTTAGGCAATGGTGTTTCTTTCAGTTCTATTTTTAAAATAATTATAATCTAGCATATTTGACTATATCCTGGGTTCTGTTTTACTTTTTTCTTTTGTCATATGCTATACCCTGTGGGGAGTTGGGAGAGCAAGAGAGTTTGACCACACAGCTGGCTCTCTGGGGCGATCGTTCCAGAGGAATTGTCTTCATAGCACAACTTCTAGCCCATCTAGGTGATCCAGGTCTTTGAAAGATGCTTTCCCCGTAGTAGAAATAAAGCTTTTCTTAGTGATTTTGTGTCTGTGTGTACGTGTGCATGCGTAATTCTTATTAGGCCAGTGGATCAGCCTATTTCTGTTAATAATGTTGCCTTACTGTAAATTATCATGACTCCAGACTTCCAAGTCAATGGCCAGTTGTCCTTCACTCCTGTATCCCACATGAAATTAGATAAAAAATCCAGCCACTTCTGCCCTAAGAAAAATGTGTGTGTATGTATGTACTTCCCCATCTCCTCCTTCTTATTACTGTTGTCATCATTATAGTGTAGACTCTTATTACTCTTCCGGGCTGTTAAATCAGATCGTAACTTATTTCCCATCCTTCAGTCTCTCTCCATTCTAATCCATCTTCCAGGGAGCTGTCAGAGGAACCTTCCTAAGCATGACTCTGATCATGTTACTTCTCTCCTCAAAAACCTTCAGTAATGACCATTTTTTACCAAATCAAATGTGAACACATGACAATGTGATTAGGGCTCTCTGGAGTATGACACATAGACAGCACACTCTGAAAAGGCAAAATGGAAGTTGAGACAATCTGAGCTATGCGCTGGGCACGGAACAATTGTGCTCCTTATTGTCTTCATTTACAAAATTAGGTTAGACCAACTCATCTTGAGGTCACCTCCTGAAACTAATATTTCACAAATATACCTTTTCAACATTAACCCCTGTTTCTTTACACCCAATATCACCAACATGAACAAAACTACTGAAATTCCTCGAATATCGGCTGCATTGCTAACCAGCATGCTTGCATTCACGATGCCCTTTCTGTCTAAAGCGTCCTTCCTGTGAAAGTATCTACCAAACCCTCTTCGTCATTAGGATTCTGCTCAAACTGCCATCTAAAAATTCTCTCTTCTGCTCCCTAAGCTTTTATGAAAATCATTGCAGTCTTCATATTTATGTTTTGGCTCCCCTCTTTAACTTAAGCATTGGGTGTGTGTAAACCGTATTTTTTTCAGCCTTTTATTTCTCTGGGACCTTGTTCATTATAGGTTTTCAATAAGTAGAATGATATACTGAATTATGGGATATGAAAATCAAACAATATAAGAGACTTAAATTTCTTATATGTACTTCAAATAAAATTAATATGCCTTGGTGAAGTTGCAGAAGAAAGCTCACCTACCTCTCCTGTGATGATGCACTGAGACCCAGTGTTCTGGAAGGGCACCAGCAGGTTACAGTCATAGGGAAGGAAGAAAATTTCTATGTGATTTGATCTGTTTAAAAACCCTAAAATAGTATTGAATGCAGCCATTAGTGAGACCTTGAAAGAATCTTGAAAAGAAGGTGTTTCTAAGAGTCAAGCTGACTTCATAGAATGTTACGAAGAACTTATCTTTATGGGAATTCAATTTTAAAACTGAAAAAAAAAAATGTAATGGCATTTGTTTAAGCACACTTATTTAATTAAAAATAAGAAATTAATAAAGGCACATAATCTTTAAAGAATTTTGGGAGAGATTAGGCATTTTCTCTTTGTAGCAGAGAAGAAATGAATATGAAAAGAAGCTATTTAGCTATGTCATGTAATAAATACGTCACCTTTCCTCTCCTAATGGTGTACAGAACTGATGATCATATATATTGGAAAGAATGTCTTAAGTCATGATTTGTGAAAATTAAACAAAACAAATCTTGGAAATATGTTATTTCCCACTCATCTTCCCTAAGAGAGTAAAAAGTTTAACATTAAAAATAAAACAACCTATTCCAAACAGAACAAGACAGGCTTCACAAATTGTATAAAAAATAGTCATCTAATTTTGAAAAAAAGCAAAAAAGCTTTGGATTAAAAAAATATGTAGACATGCAGTACAAGACATTTTTTATCAGAATATTCTAATTTATCTTTTTTGCCTCTGGGAGCTCTCCTGCCTCCCAGTCGTCTCCCAGCACTCCATCTTTCCTCCTTAGCCATGGCTTTCCTGAGTCCTCAGGGAAAAGCAAAAAGATAGAGACTGCTGTGACTGATCGAGTCTTCAGAAAATGTTTCGAGTGCATGGTGCCTTCCAGAGTCATAGGAGCAGAATAAGTGATCTCAGTTCAAAGGACTACATTGGATAGTTTTATAAGAAAAAGTTTTTGAGTCCCTTTACCCAACAAGTTGAACCCCCCCTCCTACAGTTTTTTTTCAGATGTATGAAGTTATTTAAATGAATTTATAAAAAGTCTCATGCCTCTGCCCAAGTAGATGTAACATAGGCACTCTAGATGATTTAATGGTGTAGTAGAGCTCTGAGTTATTTCTCCAGGTTGTGCTAGCCATCCTTAAATTCATTTGTTCATCCTTTGATCAGATATACTTTTAGAACTCCAAATGTACCTGACCTGATTCTGTGTTATGCTATGGAGACACATGAATATGTAAGACCGAGCCCCCATGTCCCCACCTTTTCTGTCTAAGAGCCTTCTGTTCCCTGACAAATCTGTCATTACATCCTTGCTGTTTTATCCCGGTACCCTTGTGACCAAATCATATATCATCAGGATACCAATAATGGGTTTTGTGTAAAAAACTGGCCAGCACCAACTAGCTGAGATGTGGATTTCAAACCAGATGTATTCTGAATCTGTCACACAAAACTTACATGCCAACTTACATTAAACTTTTCATCTATGATTATTAATTCACCTGAGCAAATTAAAAAAAGAAAACTGTCCTTATATGTAAAGTGGTATAATATTATTTAGACTGTGATAAATTAAAGATACATATTGTAAAATGTAGAGCAACTTCTAAAAATATAAAACAAAGAGATATGTTAAATAAACCAAGTTAGAATAGAATAACAAAAATTTCCTTAATTAATGCAAAAGCAGGTAGGAAAAAAGATAAAAGAACAGAGGGGAATTATTTTTTAAATTAGCATGATGGTAGATATGAACCCAAACAAATTTGATAGTTATATTTAATGTAAATAACCTGAGCACTCCAATTAAAGGGGAGAGATTGACAGACTGCATAAAAAAGCAAAACCTATTTGCTGTCTATGAGAAACCCATTTTTTAATACAAAGGAATAGATAGCTTAAAGGTAAAATATTGAAAAATACAGGCCTTGGAAATATTAGTCATAATAAAGTTGAAAAAGTTCTATGAATATCGGACAAAGTAGACTTCAAAACAATTGTTATTATGAGGGATAAAGCAGGATAACACATAATGATTGAAGGGACAACTCATTAAAAGAATCTAAGAGCTATCCGTGTGTAAGTACCCAGCAAAAAATCTTCAAAATACTGAAAGTAAAATATGACGGAACTGAAAGAAGAAATAAAATTCCACAATGTAGGCAGAGACTTCAACACTCTTGAGAGAAAATAAATAATGATACAGAAGACCTGAACAGCACTATCAACCAACTTGTTCTAATTGACAGAATACTCCACCATCACCATCAGAGTATATGTTCATTTCAAGAACATATGGAGTATTTATAAAGATAGACTTTATGCTGGACCATAAAAAAACATAAAAAAATTCTCAATAAATATTAAAAAGTCACAAAAGTATATTTTGTGACCAAATTAAAATAATCAGATGTCAATAGCAGAAAAATATTTTAAAACCTCTAATTATTTGGAAACCTAGAAACACAAATTTAAATAACTCATGGTTCAAAGAAGGAATGGCAAATGAAATTAGAAAATATTTTGTGCTGAATAAAAATAAAAACACAAATATGTCAAAATGTGTGGGATGATGCTAAAGGAATGTGTAGAAAAACTTTTCATTGTAATTTTAAATGCTTAAAAATTTAAAAAGGGGTCTAAAAGCAATTATGTAAGTATTCATTCAAATAAACTAAAAAGGAAGAGGAAATTGAACCCATAGTGAACAAAGTTAGACAACATTAAAGATATGAAAGGAAACAAATAAAATAGACAATAAACAAACAGTGGAGAAACGCATTAATGAATTCTTTCAAAGACCAATAAAATTGGAAAATCTCTTGCTTAATGATATATAAAACTATATGTTGATGATTTTGAAAATTGAATGAAGTGGATTAATTTCTTTAAAAGACATATTACCCAAACTGATTCAGAAATTGAAAATCTGAGTGTTCTATATCTATTAACAAAATTAAATTCTTTTAGAAACTTTCTGACAAAAAAATACAAGGGCCAGATGTCTTTACTAATGAATTTCATCAAACATTTAAAGAAAGAACGCCAATCTTCTGCAAAATCTACTCAGAAAACTGAGGAGGACAGATAACTCCCTACTGAAATTTACAAAGAAAGCATAGGCTGATGCCAAAATCAGTCAAAGACATTACAAAAAAATAAAACTGCCCATCAACCCTCATGAACAGAGATGCAAAAAGCCTTCACAAAAATATTAGCAAATCTAAACCATCCATGTATAAAAAGGGCATTACACCAACGGGTTTATTTCAAGAATTTAAGGTTGATTTAAAAGGAAAAATACCATTTGAGAACTAATAAATGAGTTTGCCAATTTGCAGAATACAATGTCAACACACAAAACAATTTATATTTCTATATCCTAGAAAAAAATGAAAATCAAAATTAAAATAATAACATTTAAAACAGCATCTCAAAACAATATGCTTATGGAAAATTAGCAAAGTTTATATAAGACTTATACACTTAAAACTATAAAACACTACTGAGAAAGATTTAAGACTCTAAATGTGTTGATGAATCAGACTGTTCAACATTATCAAAGTATTAATTCTCTCAAAATAGACCTCTAGATTCAACTCAATTGCAACCAAAATTTAAGCATTTTTTCATAAAAATTAATAAGCTGACACTCAAATTTATATGAAAATTTAAGGGATTAAGAATAATTAAAACAATTTTTAAAAAGAAGAACAAAGATGAAAGAATCATACTACTTGATTGCAAGATTACCCTAAAGGTACAATAATTAAGACAATGTGATACTGGCTTAAAGATAGACATATAGATCAGCAGAATATAAGAAAGACCCCAAAATAAGCCAACAAATATGTTCACTTGAATTTTAATAAGTTCTTAATGCAATAAAATCGTGAAAAGATAATGTTAGAATAATTGAGTATCCTATAGAAAAAAAAGAAAGAAAGAAAAACACTCAAATCTTACCTCAAACCACACACACAAAAATAACTTGAAATGAATTTAGTCCTAAATATAGAAGTTAAAACTATAAAATTTTGAGAAAAAATACCTTGTAACTTTGGAGAAGGCAAATATGTCTTACAGAGTTCATTAAAAACAAAAACATAAGAGACACAATTAATGAATTGAGCTTCATTAATTTAAAAAAAAATTTAAAAATACCATTGGGAAAATGAAAAGGCATAACACTGTCTAGGAAAAAGTATCTGCCATAAATATTTCTAAAAATGAGCTTGTTTCCAGAATATATAAAAAACTCTTGTGCTTCAATAATAGACTAAAATATTAAAAATAAGTAAAGTTTTGAACAAGACTTCACAAAACAAGATGCACCAATAGCTAATGTAGACAAGAAAGATGCTGAACATATTTAATTTCCAGAGAAATGTAAATTTAAATTACTGTGAAATACCATTTTGTAACCATTAGAAGGGTTAAAATGGAAAAGATTATCAATATTAAATGTTAGGTAGGATGTGGAACAACTGGAAATGTCATAAATTATTCATGGGAATGCAAAATGGTACAGTCACATTAGAAAACAGTTTGGAAGTGTCTAATAAATTTCAGCATAACCTTACCAGATAAACCAGCAATTATACCTTCAGATATTTACTCAAAATAAACGAGAACATAAATCCCAAGATTTATACACAAATATTCATAGTAACTTTATTCATAACAGCCAAAATCTGGAAATAGCCCAAAAGAACATCAAAATGAATAAACAAATTGTGGTATATTTGTAGGAATATCACTCAGCAATAAAAAGGTGCAATCTAGTGTTACATACAGTGATGTGAATGGATATTTAAAACATTATAAAGATAATTTAAAAAGCCAAATGCAAAGAAAACATGTGATGCCATTATCCATCTATAGATTTTATAGTTCACAAATTAAACAATTTATTAAAATTGCCTTTTAAAAATATTAGAATGGAAATAACGTGACCACTATTTCTATTGTACAATACTGGCTTTATTACTTCAGAGCCCACAAAGTTAGCACCTATATCTTCTATCTAAAATAAATGGGCTAGAGCTGATCTTAAACCAATCTAATTAATCAATTGATTATGGACAAAAATTCCCTAGAAATATCTCAAACTAATAATGCCGCAGGATGCCATTAGCAAATACTAAGAACATATTTTACGGTTTTCTCTCACAAAAAAAGACTGTTCTCCTTGGTAGTAAGTTCTGAATCATAAGGAGGCCAGGGAGTTTCAGAAGGCCTGTTCAACCTAGGTAGAAGGAGCAGACAGCCAAGTTCTTTGTATATTCAGTGATGCCCTTGTTTCACACAAGGGCTATTCTCCTGTCAGCATTTAATAAATGGCAAACTACAAAAACGCTAACCTTGATAATTGTAGGGTAAAGTCGAGGAAGTTTAATTTTACTTGGAAATAAAAAGGGATATGTTTCCAATCTACAATCTGTAAGAGCAGGAAAAAGAGGAAAAACATGTTAACAGCCCATAACTCTCACCCTTTTGTGTTCTCAAACTATCCCTTTATTCAACAGCTTTGGCCACAAGGAGAAATAATACAACTAATTTTCTGAACAGGAAAAAGACACAGCAAGAAAGTGGTTCATGAAGCAGAGACTCTCTGAGTGCCTTACACAGTTCATCTGTGCACACAGATCTGGCCTCTAATGAAGCCATTTACATGCAGATGCAGGCCTGAGTGCGTGGACACCAGTCCCAACTCTGGGAATTGTTGTTTCATCTAATCAAAAGAAATTTGCACATGAAAGCCACATCCGTGTTCATTAACCCCACAGCTCTCTCAATATTGCTTCTCTATTATTCCTAACAAAATTGCAAACCTTCATATGATTAGGTACCCCACTTCGGAGCTTTACTTTCCTCCCACCCCCAACCTCAGCCTGCATCTGAATGTAAAAGTGATTGTGGGTCCGTAAAACTGAATAATCTGTAAATACATTTATCAAAAACTAACCGCGAGCACCTTTTCCACACTGATTGGCCTGCATAGACACATCTTTACTATCCCCAACCAACGAGAGTCTTTTATGCTGACAATCTTATCATCACTAAAAAATATAAAAATGCTATTCAGGGTGGGAATCCAAAGACAGTAAGTCTAATTGTCAACTTTATTTTCATGTGCAAACAAAATGAAAATCAGATGGGTCTGGTAGCAAATATTACTCACACATTACATTGAAACACAAAAGCCATAATAAAGGCATTTGCAACAAGTCCTAAAAGCAAAATTTATGGTTTTTCCATTGATTCAGGTCCATCACAGCCTCAATGATAATTCTGTCTTCTGTGACACATGCAGATGTTAACTGTGCAGACCTGTGTCCGTGATCCTGCTTCTTTGCTTTCTCACAGGGGACAAACAGGATGTAGAATATTTGCAGCCATTCACGTTATCATAGGTGATCCTGATGCTGGCCTTTCAATGTGTGTACTAAAAGTATAGTAATAAATATACTGGAATTCTTATTTTCCTTACACTAGAAAATTGAGTTTCTCTTTCTGCAGAATTAGAAGAGTAAGAATAACTTAGCTTTGTTAATGCAATTCAGCAGTGACCTGCCAGGAACTCCGGGGCTTAGAGGCCAAGCAGATCTTCCTGCCCACTCAATGTCTGGCCTTTTTGCTGAAGCTGCCAACAATGGTCTTAATTAGTGCCAATTACGATTTTTTTTAATGTGGACACCTGCATAATGCGAACTAGATGGAAAGTCCTACCACATTTTCTATCATCTATCAAACAGCTGTCAGTGGCTGACAATTTTGGTTGTTATTGTTCCGGCAGGGATTCAGATTACTAGCCTAGAGGTATATTTCTTTATGTCTCATTCGTATTAATCCTTTAAATTATCTAGACCCCTATTATTTTCTTTTCTAAATCTATATCGTTATTTTCAGAAAAAAAAAAAACACAGTTTGTTGATCTTCTGTAAAAAAAACCAACCATAGTATGATACCATGTTTTCATTGTATCAAGTGACTTTAAAAATTATGTATTTTGATTGTTGTTATTGAAGTATTGGCCACAACTGTGAAGCCTATCAATTCCTGCCATAGAAAGGCAGACTTTGGATTAAAATGTCAACTAGAAAGTCAAGCATTCCTTAGGGAAAGGCTAAACTTTCTACCCAGTGGTTATGCAACCATGTTCCACGGATACATCTCAGATATCACTATAGAGGCTTAAGACAAGGAGATAGGAGTTAACACCCCACTACATTGCCGCAGTTGCCACCCAGAGGAGTTTTATAATGCTTTTCTGAAACTAGAAATATACATAAGATAATTTTTGAAGAAAGTTTCTGCAGCTAAAAGAATTTGAAATCATTGTTATATGCAGAAGATAAGAACGAAAAGGAGAAATAAGAAGAAATTATCTATTATCACTTATGAAAGTAAAAGGAAATTGAAAATGGCACTACCACATTTTCTAGTAGCAACAATTCTCCATGGAATCACTTTATTGCTCCAGTTGATGGGAGAGCAGTAAAACAACTGTTGGATTTCATTTTCAATTGTTGCTTAGTCTGTAAGAATGTTCAGCAAGTAGATTTGTAAAAACTTTGAAACAGCCCATCTGTTCACTTTAAAGGATGAAGGAAAAGAAGGTAATTAGGGGGAAAAAAAAGGAAGAAGGGAGATGAGATAACAGGAAACATTTCTTGTTTCATATTTGTAAGTTATAGCTTTAAATAAAAATCTTTGCATTCTGGAACAGTTCTTAGTAAAGAGAAAATTCCTGAAAAATTGGTCAAGAAGTAGAAAACACATATTGTATTTCTGAGTCATTTCAGCTTTATATAACATCTCATAATCAAACTCCTTATATGGAGTTTCCAAATTCATAAATGAATAAAAGATTCATTCAATAATTCACTCACTCATTTACCAATTATTAAACAATAACTAGATGCTAGACACTATGCATCTAGTGGTTAGAAGCACATTCAGTGTAAAAGACTACAATCCAGAGTGGTAAATTATTTGGTAACAGTAGGCACAGAGTATCTGGGAATTTTCAGCTTAGAAATCATAGAAGTCTTCTTGATGAAATGATGCTTAGGGAACAAAAGTCACTAAATAGAGAAAGAGGAAAAGGGTAATCCAATTCAGGTACATGGCTAAAAAATAAATCATTTTTGTGGAATAAAGGGAAAGGAAACATTAAATATGAGGTTAATATCTTAGTCTTAAAACAATTTTCCTTAAATTACCGTTAAAATATTTACTATAGCTGAATGGTAGCTCTTCTGAAAGTAAAACAATGAAATGCTAAATAGAGTCAAAAATCAAATGTTGTATTTTGTTTTTGAAGAAAAGGATAGTATCTATTTGGTCTTATGCTGGCTGCAGTTACCCTCTGAAGAATATTTTGCTAACCGATTCCAAACAAAAATTGTGAAAAGGGATTAAGAACACATCCTATAAATGAACAGTAAATTAATATTTATATTGACCTGAGCATAAGGAGATAAAAACTGAAGGTATAGAATGGGGGATTTTTGGGGAGAAGAGGAAAGCCAAACTTCTCAAAATAGTCTATCATAATTTTCCATTATTCAGTCTACAGAAAACTAGTCTGAGAGGGGCTCCAGGAAAAATGAGTTCTATGTTCAATGAATTTTGGAATCACTTTGTTCCAAAGCCAATTGTTGGAAATTCACAGTGCATATAAAAATAATAAACATCATATGAAGTCTTTCTTTAAAGAAACCCTATTAACACTATATTACTTAAAATTTCCCCAAATCATTTTATTCCAGAACACTTTGTTTATATAACTGTCACACTGGTAATATCCTATGGAACTGGAGACTTTTTTAAAACACTTTGTGAAATTCTTGATTATATCTACATTATTTTCCTGGAAAAGAAATAATAATAGCAAAAGCATTAAGTAGTTTATCCATTGACACTATTGTGCCTATGGACTATAGGTAGGTAGCGAAAGACAATTTCCAAACATCCATGGCTTCTCCATGCTCTACCCAAAATTTAAACAGTAGTTTTTAATCCAACTTAAAGTCTGTAATTATCAAGGAAGTACACAATCCTCTCCGATGTCCATTCCCTTATTAATATTCTATTTCAATGGCTTCTTTTTGCAACACATTTTTTCAGAACATTACAATATTTGACACTAAGAACTGTCACCTTGAAATGCTCCCTCCCTTCTTCTACTTTCCAATGACTTTGGAAATTACTCTTTTCTCCCATCCCCTTCTCATCAACCATTTTCCTTTGAGTTAGTTGCTGTTTTATCCTCCTCCATTTCTGGACTTTTTATTCTCTAAGTTTCGGTGTTGGGCATCTGTTATTTCTGCATTTTATTGCTTTCTTTATGTAACTGGATCATGTCTAACAACTTAATGTAATACTTGATGACCCTTAAATGTATATTTTAGCTTCTTTTAAGGTCCATCCCTATAAATTGGGTATCTGTCATCATCCTTAAATTTAATAATTGAGTACTAAAATCATTATTGTTTTTATCAAAGTAATGATTTTTATTTTAATAAGTTTCGTAGGAATGAGATTTTGACAGTACTTGTCCTTCACACCTATGTCCATCCAAAATCATGTTTCTTTTACCCCCCATTCCTTTCATTCTAGTATCTTCTCAAGTTTGTACCATTATATATGGCTTCTGCCTCCTTACATCTTAACTCTATAATTTCACATTCATATACTGGTCTTCCTAAAACATAAAAATCTTTATGATAATATCTTATCACAAATTATCTTATTGTTATCTATTTTTTGAAAAACACATACTAAAAAATTATATATACTCTACATAAAAGTTAATAAATTCAGAAAAGAACAAAAGAATCACCCAAAATGTCCTTCATCTATTGATAACCAGAGTTAATATTTCAATGTATTTTTTAATAATATCAGTATTGCTTCTAACCTAATTTACTAAAGGGTATTATATTTGTGTCATAAACAGTCTTCTAAAACATGAGGTTTAATGAATGTTTCATGTTCCAAGAACTATCCTAATTTATTTAACTGTATTCCCATTATTGGACATTTTGTTGAAACTTAGTTTCCCAATACTGTTAATACTATAGAGCACTCCTTTTTAAATCACCTCTGATTTTTTTTCTCTAGGGTGAATTCCTAGAAGTGGCAATTTCGAGTCAAAGGATATGAAAATTTTCAGAAATATTGAACCAATTTTCACTAGCATCAGCAGGCTAGGATTTCTTCTAAAACTTCTTATAATTTCTTAGTACTGGTGTATAAATTCCAAAACCTCAGCTTGGCTTTCAAAACTCTATCTAACCTCATTTCACACTACTATAAATATTCCATTGAGACCATTATGGTTTCCAGACTCTCATTTAAATACAACATACTTTTGATCTCAGGCTTCTATTTATGTTATTCATTTTTTTCAGAAAGATCTTTTTCTTCTTCCTCTATCTATACAAATCATGTTCATCTCTCAAATTCTTGCTTATCTGGCACATCTTCCATTGGCTTTGCTTCAGAAATCTCTTTCTCCTTTCTCTGAACTCCTATGTCATTACCGGTTATTTTGATTTTGATTTGAATTATTGATTAGTTTGAATAAATTTTTTCTGAGTTTTAATTTGACTTTTTGCCCTCTCTAAAGCTGTAAGCTACTTCATATGTTTGTACATTTAACAAGATACTATACGTCATATAATGCTTAATGAATATTTGTGAAATGAATACAAAAATAAAAGTTACTGAGATAGTAACTTACACATTAGTGAAACATCTGGCTAATGTTATATTCATTTTATTGATTCATTCTTCCTTGACAGTTGCAATTTTAGCAAGATCTTATAAGAGATCACCAAGAAAAAATATTTTCAGAATGCTTTATTTTCTCAATTATCCTTTTCTTTGTCTTTATATTTTAAAAGAAGTTGAAGCAGTACATTTACAATCAGATTACAACCTACTAACACTCAAAATAAGTCTTAAAGTTATCCCTCAAAACATGCTGTACTCAAGAACTGAGAAAATTATGAGAGAAGAAATTTTAAAAATGATGTATTCTTGGAAATCGTTAAGAGGATTTGTTTCATCGCAATACTTGGTAAAGTACCAGAATATTTTCCACAACATGTATAGTTTCGTGACCACATTCAAGCTTGGCAGTAACTTAACAATTAATTGTAACAAAAATTTTCAGAGTTATGACAAAATCAGAAAAAGGAAGAGAATTTGACTCACAAGTAGATTCAGGGTAGTGGCCATTAGCATGTGGAAATAAGATTTGTTTCTACAGTTCCTTACAACATAAGTTTGTGATACTTTGATTCAAATGTACATTATTGGCTTCTTTAATTTGAATAACATTAAGCCAGATCTTAGAATGATGCTGACTAGATTTGTGGTCTTGCCTTCTTTATGACTATAAGATATTTATAGATGGCATTAAATTTCTTCTAGTTGTAAAGACCCCAGCCACCATTAAGAGAACACTAAAAGTTGTTCCGGGTGTTCTGATATAGTTGAATTTTAGGAAGCATTAAGCTTAATAATAATAGTAGTTAAAGGATTACTCCTACCTCAAAATGACATTTCTGGCTCTATATGTTTTCAAATAATTTAGAAATACAGACTTCATTCCACACTTTGATGTTATATTGCTACAGCGTTACCAGGTTTATTGCCTGCCTCTCAAGAGGAAGCCAATACACTGAGACAGCAGGGGTTACAGTAGAGAAAGAATTTAATATGGCAGGTGCCATATGAGGAGATGGGAGGAAGTTCTCAGATCTGTCTCCCCGAGAATTTGAGAGAAAGAGTTTTTAAAGGTAGTTTGGTGGGCAAAGGGATAGGCAATTGGGTTTGCTAAATGGCTGGGTTCAGAACAGAACCATAGGGATGTAAAAATTGTCTTCTTTGCTGAGTAAGTTCTTGGGTTGGGGTTGCCAGACCAGTTGAGTCAGTGCCTTGGTATGGGCCACTGGTCTGGGTGGGTCAGCCAATCACTGGAATGCAGGGTCTGGAAGATATCTCAGAAATAGCCTTAGGTTTCACAAGGGTGATATTATCGAAGGGTGATGCAGCAATGCAGAAAGCTAAGAATCTTTATGACCATCAGCTGTATGACTACTGAGTAGTAAGCAATTATAGAAAAGCAAGCAAGGGAACAATGGCTGGTGCGTGTGTGTGTATATATATATATTTTTTTTCATTACCATAGTTCCCACCTTGTGGCCCTTTATTAATTTTATAAAGGGTGGTTTCTATATAAGTTTGATTGTATTAAAGTACCTGTGCAGAAAATTACAGCAGTGAAAAATAACCTTTTAATACTGTGGTCCCCAACCCCTGTGCTGTGGACCAGTACTGATTCGTGGCCTGTTAGGAGCAGGGCCACATAGCAGGAGGTGAGTGGTGGGGGGCGAGCAAGTGAAGCTTCATCTGTATTTGCAGCCACTCCCCATTGCTCACATCACCATCTGAGCTCTGCTTCCTGTCAGATCAGCAACAGCATTAGATTCTCACAGGAATGTGAACCCTACTGTAAATTGTGCACGTGAGGGATCTAGGTTGCATGCTCCTTACGAGAATCTAATGTCTGATCATCTGAGGTAGAGCTGAGGTGGTGATGCTAGCACTGGGAAGCAGCTGCAAATACAGATTATCATTAGTACAGAGGTTTGACTGCACAATAAATGTAATGCTCTTGAATCATCCCAAAACCATCCCTCCTCCCTCTAGTCCATGAAAAAATTGTCTTCCATGAAACTGGTCCCTGGTGCCAAAAAGGTTGGGGACTGCTGCTTTAATACACCAAACACATTCCAACTTTTATCTCATCAGAGCATTTGACTTAGTTTTTTTTCCCCCCCTACTGATTTCTAAAATGGACTATGATTTTACATTGGCCAAACACTTGGTTCCATCCACTAAATGATTATCCGTCACCATGAAAGAATCTGGAAGTACTTCTTCAATTTGCAATCATTATTTCTCTTTAATAACTCAAAGGAAATCAGGGCAATCTAATTAACTCCACAAGGACAAAGAGAGGTTTCAAAAGGTGAGTTACCTGATGTTAAAGAATGAGATATATTACTTTGTCTCTGACTTCTCCAACTTCTGCTGCACTCTTGTGAAGATATACATCCTTCACTGATCTAAAGTTGGGCCATAAAATAGAATTAGGAAATTGCTAGCACAGACCATAAAATCCTTGTTCTAAAACTCCTTAATGGTGTTCTAGTTTTTCATACAGACATTTTAGTTAAGATTTTACATTTTTATCTTTAATAATTTATCTACCAGAAACAGTTGAAGAATGAAAACAAAATACTCAGAAGAGCTAAATCTCTGATTCGTGTGTTTAGAAGAGGACTGACTTTTTATGTCCCAAGGATTTTTGCAATAATTTTCCATGTGTTATCTCTTTAATTCTGGAAATATCCCTGTGAGTTAGATTATCTTTCTGATCTCCATTTTTATAAATGGAGGCAGTACATTCTAGACAAGATAGTTTAGTAATGTCACAAACGAAAATCAAACAGTTAATAAATCAGGATCTTAGGCAGTGATTTGACTATGAATTTTAGAAAAATAAGTAGAGAATTTACACTTTAAAAGGATCAAGGAAAACCATTTGAAAAAGAAAAAAAAAAAAAAAAGACTGCTTGCTTTGTTTTTGATCCTGGGCAGAAATTCTTTAACATCTCACTGATGCCCTGAATAGGCTATGATCCCAGGTCCAAGGACTGAATCCAACCAGCACCTGTGCATGAGGCTGAGTCATTTGTGTGATACTTCTTGCTGCCTTGAAAAGACCCCATGCCTAGAACAGAAAGTACTTTCAGGCAAAGAATGGCATTGACTTGACCTATTCCCCAGCTGCCTGGAGAGAAGTTCACACACGTCTAAGACTGTTTGCCTATCCAAAGGAAGCTTTAGTTGAATTGCTCATTCATCATCCCAACATCATTAATTCAGGGTTGCTCTCTGTGAGGGTGCTCTATTACTCCTCAGTAATATCAAAAAGGCTAAAGTTATACAAACAAGACAACTCTGTCCTCCAACCTATTGTGCAAGGAAGCTTACAATGTTTGTCTGTCTCTTTCTAGCTTGCTATGATTCCCTGCTAATGAAAAGATGAATAAGGGCATATGTTAATGAGGAATCAAGTGCAAATTGAATGTAAATAAAAGGGAGAACTTCTAGTCATGAAAAATATTTGAAGGTGATTTCTCTTCCTCCCTCTTTGCTTCAGAATTCACTTGTTCTTGTGCTTTCTTTATTCCCCTAAAAAAGTTGTTGAGAAAATAAATCATTGATATTGAAGATATTTTATGTCTATATGTATGTGAAGAAAAGAAACAAAACTATTTAAAATGTTCATATAAAACTTGTTAATATCCTTATTTGTTGCTTCATATGTTTAACCAACACATCCAGATTTTAAATAATGAAAGACTGGTTTCCATGAATATATAAAAAGTCATATTTTTTGAACTTAGAAACTATTCAAGAAAAAACGATTTGACATTTTCTATTAATATAAGAATGATTTGAAACAATATGGTTTTTCTAATCGTGAGTCTCTTGATGCATGCATATCACTAATTCAAAGTGAAAAATTCTTTCACAAAGTTTTGGTTTGTTTGCATTTGACAAAAGGTGTGGGGAAAAAAGGTAAACTTTTTCAGAAGGATATATATAATCAGCAATATAGATTCTAATTCTTTAATCTTTTTCCCATAAGTTTCCTTGTAACTTGTCACTTACAAATATCAGCCCTATATTGATTATTTCTATATTACTCCATCAGAGTGAATGCATTAATATGACATGGTGATATGCCACAAACTAGCTTCCTGGTATTTTATGTCTCCTACAGTTTTTATTTATGAAAAAATATATAGGCAAATACCAACAGATGAAAATTTGATATCTATTTCTTACCTGGAATATTCTGAAAATAACATTGAAAAGAAAATACACAACAATGCCTAAGAATCTTACAGAGTCACATGCAATCAATTCAGGATCACATAGAAAGTCAAAATCATGAGGAAACGTTTGTCAGTAAGCAACTTCTTTCCTATAATGCCAAAACCATGCTTTTTGGACAGATAACCATCTCTGAATAATGGCAGGATAAGGTAAAGGAAATGATCTGTATAGAGATGGTGCCTACTAACCTACATAGCAGTATGATAGACAGTATATAATAATGTCTTACTCACTCGTACCTTGTCTCTGCTACCAGAATCCCAGGAACTGCATGAGACCACCAACTCTATAAAATTCTGCACATGATGGAATGTCCATTTTCTGGCTTGAGATTGGATTTATGGTTGCCATGGTGATATATCTTGCTTTAAACTTTGTTGATACACAGGGTTTTGAATTTCACTATTGCAAAAGATAGTGGCTTATCACCTATGTGATCTACATAGAGAAGCTAAGGACAGGAATTTACACCTAGAGCTCCTATTTTCTGAATCCACTGTACAATTCCTCTAGGAGGGCCAGTTCCTCAACACCACTTGCCCAGAGCTTCTTGAGCTATCCTTTTTGTTCTCCTTGTTGTTGTTTTTGGTAAGAGGAAATCTAAGATTTTGTCTGGAAAATTGAGTATATTGGGGGATAGCCAATATAGTTCAGGCTCCATCTCTTTAAGTTTTCACCATACCCACTGATTTCGTCTCATTCATGAGAACTAGTCCTATTCGATTTGTCACAAGCTTTCATAAATTCTGGAATATATTCTCTCTGATTACTTGCCTTGAAAATAATATAGGCCTAGGAAGCTAAACAACTTAAAATTTCCATTATATTGTGAGATCTTTGCAATATGGAAAGATTGTGTTTTAGGACATAGAAACTATGATTCAATGTTCTCTTAGATTAAGTGGTAACAGTTTATCTTTATTAAATGCCAGCATCAAGGGAAATTTCCATTTGGGATGAAACTTAGAAGAATGTTTTCTTGGTCAGAAACTTAGGAAAGTGTAGTTCTCATAAGAACCTCAACACAAAAACATTGTTTTATGTTCAAATATGTAGATTTTTGTCTCTGAATATTGGCATCTTTCTTAAAATACCTAGAATGTCTAGATTTATTTGTTTCTGTAAATTTTCCTGAATATAGAATTTATGAACTTATATTTCTTTCTTGTAACTTAGGAATAAAGCAGTTAATTTTATTTTAAAGCTATATTTTGAATATTTAATTTAAAGGGCATTTAGAAGGAATTGAGTTCATTTCTAATAAAAAATATTAAAATCTTCAGTGATTAGAAATTCTAGCCACTATGAATAATGTTTTATGAACATGCAACACCAAAAGATTGGGAAAGGAGGGAATTTGGACAATGAAATATCTTCCTTATCTTGGCTTAAAGGAATAAAAAAGTGGTAATATTGTAATATCATCATAGAAATTGGAAACATAGGAGTAATTTTGGAATTTTTTTAAGTTTCCAAAATTTCTAAGTATCAAATTTTGCAATACTCATGTTTCAATGTTTTATAGGTTTCCAAAAATGATTTACTAGGTTCAAAATATTTGCATCTCCAAAATAATAGCAATTTCATTCTAATTCTCTGAGAAATGTTTAAATATTTCCTGTATTTGTGTTTTGTGTTGGGAAGTTCCAAATAAAAACTTTACATAGGCACCTCAAACATTCTGTACATACCAATTAGATCCCTTATCGTTTTGTATTCACCCAATTATAGTTGTGATTTGATGGCTTTAGTTAGAGAAGATATTTAGTACGTTTAGAGATTTTTTTTTTTCCAGAGAATTAACTGGGCTTCTAGGAGTTAGTTGTTTTTATATTTAAAACATTCATCCCCCTTCTGACTTTCTGAGATCAATCACTGGAAAACATATGCATAAAAGAAAATAGATGTTCAGCTTAGTGCTTATGTCCACTCGTGTGTACAAACATGTATTAGTATTATATTCCTACAGTTATTACTCCATACAGTGCATGGCCTATGCATGCTATTGATCCAGCTTCCCATTTGGACATATAGAGAGTAGTTTATAAATATGTACATAGGTGTAGAGTTTATATGGGCTCAATCTATTCTTGCTGCAGTGAACTCCACAAAGCATTACAGTTTTCATCTACTTTTTTCCCTCGACAATAGCAGGATTTCATTGTGTGCTGCTAGAAATCATATTTCCAGTTGTGACTGAGAGTAAACAAACGCAAAACAGAATCTCTAGGTCTCTTTATTGATGCTGCTCTGGGAAGAGGCAGTGCATTAATAAGTGGGAAAAAAGTAGGGGAGGGAGGTTCTAAATTCAATGTGGTGAAAAGAAGGGAAGAAACCCTGAAAGGAAAGTCACTTACTTTTCAAGCCTACCTGATAAACAAATTAATTTCCTCTTTTCTTTCTCCAGGCTCCAAAATGCCTGTGTAGGGGGTAGGGGCAAGGGGTTTGTGGAAAGGAGGAAAAAGGGGCATTAGGGACGAGATGGAGTTATCTATACGGGATGTTTGTAATTATTTAAGGTGACTGCATTTGAGGGAATTAAGGCTGCCTTGTTACAGATAGCTTTCTTTTCAGAACAAAGGATTCTACTTGGTTTTAAAACTGCTTGTTTAAATTTAACAGTGGAAAGGGACTCACAAACAACTGGTGCTTATATGTACTCAACACATCAGTCTGCCCTGGCACGTTTTCAAGACTTAGAGAATGATAATAATAGGAACTTCTGTGTAAAGCATTATTTGTTGTGAATATTTGTACAGAAAATACGCTTGCAACTGAATTAATAAAGCAGCAGTCTACAAATTATTAATGGAAACATGGAATTTTAGATAGTTGTTAAAATGTTTGTTACAGAGAACTTTCTTTGTGCAAGCATTCTTCAAAATCCTGATATGCATTTTGTTCATCAGGTGTGAATATAAACGAAATTGTCCCCTTCTGACCTATGAGAATGTTCGTCTAAAGGATTAGAAGCAGGAATGGGGTTTCTAAAAACTAGATTACAGGGTCCGACACACTAGATATACTTCTTTTCAAGCTGTTCTACCTACATGTTAGTTTGGGAAATGGATCCGACGGGTCTGTTGGCACCGTTTTTATTTGGGAGACTTCAACTCACTACCTTGTAGCACTGTTGCCACCACAGGTGACTGCTTCTCTATTTTGTTTACTTCACCACAATTAATTTCTTACACAGTGGAAGCGAACGGGGAGATTTCAACTGTTGGTAAATAAAAGACCGTGCATGAGTGCCTCTTAAATAGCTTATTATCGCGTGTAATCAAACTGAATAATGGCCGGCGAGGAGAGTTCCTACGCATTGGCACATGCCCGTGGGCTGAGCTCTGCTCTGGAATGTCACCACGCAACAAAGCCCGGGGTGGATAATGCATCAGCAGCACTGGGGCGCTAGGCATGTCACGCAGGTGGGGAGAAATCAGCGAGGTGAGGTAACTGTAAGTGTGCCAATGACACGGGAATAGTATTAGATGGATAGGGGGCAAGTGAAAAGACAAAGAAGCCAAGAAATTGAAGAAAACAGCTTTCACCACTAAATGGAAATTACCTTGAATGCTGCATTGCACCAGTGACTTTGACAGCTGAAGCAGCAGCAAAGAGAACTTGACTAAGATATTGGCCGTGCTGTTTGCTTTGCAAGGGGCTAAGCGCGGTTGACTTTCGCCTGAGAAGATCAATCACCATTCATACGACACAATGAGCCAAATTCAAGAATGTTTTCTTGGGGACATTCATAAAAAGATTGAAAAGCAGTAGGCTGTTCCTATGCCTGGATCCACAGGGCCACAGAAATACATTTGCCAAATGGCCATTTACCTATGAATTTTCTTGTGTGTTATATAAAATTTCTCCTTGGGAATGTTTACTATTACATGAACATAATTAAACTTTCATGGTCTTTATCAGTCAGGAAATGAATACACAGATTTCAAATAATCTTAAATCCACACTTACTTTTGCCCCATTTTAAAGTAGATTTCACAAACTCGAGCCTCATTTTCTTTCTCTCTCTCTCCACTGTGTTGTCCTACAGAATGTGGTATGAATTTGGCAGATTGGCCTGCACTAGCTATTGGTTCTGCAGTGAGTTAGCGTTGTCACACACACATGTTCCTACACATATACACGCACACACCAAGTCAAGTGAACCTCGTTATAGGCTGGCACTCCTCGTGACAGACAAGGAACATCCGTGCTGCTTTGTCTGCAAACAGTGTGTCTGCCAGGGAATCTGATTCACAAATCCTTTAAAAACCACGGCCTCCCTCTCTTCTCTCACTCCTTTTCGCATGAAGATGTGAATATGAATTGAAATTCCAAATTAACTGTTCCATATAAAGCTTAAGGTTTTCGTTAATATTTAAATTGAACTATCAGACATGATGTTGTGATATTATATTTCATACCAACAGCTTGCACGTAGAGGTTTTTAAATCTTAAGTTTACATCATTTCATAAGAAAAGAAATAATTGATCCCCCATCCCCTGCAAACAGTGGTACTGTTGAAACTAACCTGAGCTGTGTAAGAAACAACAAAAGCATGAAATTAGCCAAATAAGCTCAGGGATCATCTCTGTCATTGCACGTCACCTTGAATCCCAGAGCTCTATGCTCTGTAAAATAGGCCCATTCCAGCACTTAAAAGGGAAGCAGCTACAGTTGTTTGGTCAGCAGCTATTTGTTTGGCTTTTTCCAGTGCCTGGCATAAAATATGCACTCAATAAATATCTATTTAATATTGAGCAAATGGAAATGTGAGCTATATATTGTGGTAGACACAAACACATAATAAACAGCTTCCATCCTTGATTGTATTAGAGTATTGACAAAATATTCTTATGATTCCCAGAGTAAAAATGGAAAGACTTTCTTGAGTAGGAATGACAAAAATTGGTCTGAATGAACAGAATGAGGTAGAATAATGATGGCATTCCAAAAAAATGAAATGCCATTACAAAGAAAAAAAAAAAAACCATTTCAGAGTGTTGAAGACTAGCAAAGGGGCATTTCGATGTTCAGAGAGACCAGAGCAGAAGGTTCATGTAGGGAAGCAGTAGAGGTCATGGTGGAAAAGAGAAGTTGGGAACAGATCATGGAATATCCTGAATGTCGGGCCTTTGAACCTTCTAATCCATCCCTTGAGAAAGAAGCCACTGAAGGATGCTTTGGCAAAAGAGCGATATGGAAATGAGTATACTGAGGAGATTAGCCTACCTACCCCAGAGTCATGTCCATCTTTCTAATGGAAAACTGTAAGTATTTAATCCAGGAAATTTCAAAATTTTCTAAGTGAGAAGCAGCACACCCTAAGCACTGGTGCTATAGCCACCTTTCTTTGAGCTATTGATCTTTTAATTATCTTATAATGGTTACATCAGTCTTTAATATGCTTTTATGTCTAATTATCTGCTCCTTCTCTGTCTCCTTTGCAAGCTTATCTTTCTTTACTAGGCTATTGAATGTTGGAGCATCTCCTGCATGCTAGGATTCAGACTGACTCCATACTCCTTTTCTAAGCTCCTTCCTAAGCTCCTATTTTTTACATGTGTGATTAGCACAGCTACCTACCAACAGATGTCATACGAAATTGGATCTTCGAGCCAGCTCATTCTTCTGAGCACTGAACTCTTACAACCAACTGCTCCATTTACATTTCTTTTTGGGCACCTTAAGAAAACTAATCACCAGATGGGATGCTAAATATGTATTTAATATCATCTATCTCCCCTTGCAAAAATGTAGACTCTTTGTGGGCAGGAATTTTTATCTTTTTCATTTTTTCACCAATGCATTTCTGCATCCCCACAGGGCCTTACACATAGATTCAAAGATTTTTGAAAGAGTAAATGGCTGAATCTCTGATCCAAGCTGTTGTCAGTTATCATCTCCAGGGGCATCCTGAATTAGACTACTTCACTTATTAACATTGTTTAGAATTACTGGCAATTAGTGATAATAAAAAATGAACTGGCTTTTAATTGATTATATTATTCTTTTTACATTTTCTACAAAGAGTGCATCCCTTCATTACCCAGACCTAAGGTTAACAGCTCTCACTACCTGCCCCTTGGTAAATTATTGATAATCCCTATCTTAAACAATTTAGCTTAACACTGAATTAGTTTGTTTTCATTCACTTTTTTCTATGTCAAACTCCACAGGATAGTCATATACACCCTTTTAAAATATATATATATATATCTGATCATAACAACATCCTACTTAAAACACCAACAAGGCTTCCTATTGTTGCTAAGATAAAAACAGCACATGATTATCGTAGCAAACAAAGCTTTGCATAATCCAGCTGTTACTTACTTCTCTATCTCTTTGAGTAACACTCCTTTGCTCATGCACACTCTTCATCGCTTTGCTCCAGCCACATTGGTCTTGCTGCTTTAGACTCTCATACTTGGCACACCCCTGCAGTACGCAGAAGATTCCCCTTCCTCTCTTCACTTACCTAACTGCACTGTCCCCTTAGACGTAGGCTCAGAGATGCTCTTTATCAGGGAAGACTTTTGTGATCTCCTTGATCCAGTCAAGTGTCCCTTGTAGGACTTTTAACTAGACTTTGACATTTGTGTATGTGGCTTTGTTCACATTTGCAAACAATTAACAAATACTTATTAGGTGTCATCTATGACTCATGAACTGTCCTGAGCACTTGAAATACAACAATAAACAATAGCAATCATGTAGCTATCATTCAAGTGGTGGAGCCAGATATTAGCCAGTATAATACACATTATAAGGTTAGGCTGTGCTAAAAGGAAGAAAGAAAACAAAGCAGGATAAGTGGTTAAGGACAGCAGATAGTATTATTTACAGTAAGGTGGTCAGGAAAATTATTTCTGAATTAAGGATATTTGAAAAAAGAACAGAGTGAAGTGAAGGAGAAAATGTTATAACAATTTAAGCAAAGATCACCACAAGCAGAGGAAATAGCAAGAGCAAAGGACTTGAGGGAGTAGTGTGCGTGGTAAGTTCAAAATCCAGCAAGATCACTGATTGTGGCGAGAAGAGTGAGTTAATGGGAAATGGGATGAGAAGAGACACAGATGGGTTGAGATCATATAGGATATTATAAGCCAAGAAAAGAGTTTGAAATTTGGATTTTATTCTGAGTGTGCTGGGAAGGGGTTTGAGAAGAGTAATGCAATAATCCAATTTTAGTTTTAAATGATTCACTATGTCTGACATGTGGAGAATAGTGAAAGAGCAGTCAGTCAAAGAGCAGAAGCAAAGGGACCAGTCAGGACGCTGTTACTGCAGTGTGGACAATGATGGCATCTGCCTGCTCTAGGAGGATAATGAGAACAATGATAAGATGTCAGTCATACTCAGAATAAATTCTGACAATAGAACTTATTCATGGTTCTGTTGTGGGGAATGAGAGAACGAGAAGAATCAAAGATGACTCCAAGGTTTTGGGTCTGAACAACTGGTTGATGGTGTTATCATTTACTGAAGTATGGGACATTGTGAGAGGAACAAGCAGTTGAATATTTGGACTTTGGACATGTTAATTTTGTGTGTTTTTTGAACATTGAAGTAAAGATGTCAAGTATACAGTTGGATATATGAACCAAAGTTCAAGTTTTAGGACATCGTTTATTTTGCTGATTTTAACAGAACTGAAAGACTATAATTCCTTCACAATAATTTGAAAATAATTACTTGCTTTATAACAGTCAAGATGGAGCCAAACTATTCGATTCCTATATGTGCTGCCATTGGAGAAATTTGTGGGCATGAACAAACCTGATACATCTATTCTAGCCTTAAATACTGATGACACCAAAGTAGGTGCTAAATAAACACTATTTTGTTACTATTTTCTTTTGGTAACCAAGAGAAACAGAAAAAGAAAATGACAACAACCCAGTCTTTAGCACAATGTAGCCCTGAAGAGAATTTATAGAACATAATTTGTTAAACTGTCTAAAAGCAAAGAATTAGAAAAGATGAGAGAATACATGTAATAGAAAGAGTGGTCAACAGGGAATTCATCTTTGGATTCCGGCTCTTGCAAACACATATTGGGTAGTAATACCCTCATTTGTTCCAATACCCTTGGGACAATACCCTCATTTCTCTGGCCTTCAGTAAAATCTTCTCAGAAGCGTTACACAATCTTAGTATTCCTCCAAACTCAAAAGAAATCAGACTCATTTTTTTGATCGCTTAGCTTTCAAAACCTTTCTAAGGTTTTGGTTTGCAGGTTTACTTTATTTTATACAAAAATATTAATACCCATTCCAGAAACTCCTTTACCTGGGCCATACATCATTAGTACAATGTTATTCTCTTACCAATCAACTAACATATCAACTTCCTTAGCCACTTATTAAATGGAGAAATTCTCAGCTTATGTATGTTTTATACCTTTGTTAGCCATTTTGTGGAATGAAAATTAAATCCAATCATAAATTGGATTTGAGAATGCCAGGAGAAAGGAGGGTACTGTTAGTGTTTAAAGAACAGTTCTATGAATACTTTCATCTGCATGGACTTAAAAAAACAAAAAAACCTGTGAAAATGTAATATAGGTGCTTCCGTTCTATAAATTATGAATGGAAAATCTGTCAAAAATTTTAAAAAATATATCTAATATAGTCTCCCTTTGACTTGATAGTCTAGAAATATTTGAGGACCCTTATCGAAAGAGAAGAGGCTCAAAATAAATACGAGGCCTACAGGACTACTTAACATACTGCCTTTTGGAGAAATGAATGCTTACATTTTAAACTAAATGACTACCAGTCAAGAGATTTTTTTTGACTCCTTCTGAGACCTAGCCCTAATATAAAGAAAGGATATTCTACAGGGACCAGTCTAATTTCTATTTAATAGATATAATATATGACCATTTTAGAATAATATAGAACTTATGAATAATATGGAACTTATGAATAAATTAAAATTATATACTACCATTACAATGGATATTTATAACCTAATTTATCTATCTTTAATTTTCCTTGTTTAGCTTTGTATGAAGTAACTCTTTCCTTCCTCCAGGAAAAAATTCACTGACCTCTTTACTGTATTTTCCAGTATATAGTTTCCAAAACTGTGTTCAAAACAGAAGTTAATGGTCAAGAAGATGTTAATAGGTGATCTACAATAATAGCAATAATAATGAAGGAATAGGAGATCATGTTGAAAGAAGTTGGAGAAATGCTTCATGATACATTTAGAGTATTAATGCCTCCAGAAAGTCTCACAGAAAAAATAGCTGATTAAATTTGTGTACATCAGCAATTTCCATATTTATTGATCAGAAAAAAAAATGTTTCCTTTATTACATATGAACAATTCCTAGGCCCATTCTCAAGCCCCCATGTTGTATAAAACACAATTTTTGTTATTTTTTCAAGTGACAGATAAAATTGTGTGTATTTATCATATACAGCATGCTGTTTTGAAGTATATATACATTGTGGAATACCATTTTGAAAGCACTTCCCCGGTAGCTGATGAATAACTGTGCTGTATAGTACTTCCTACATTGTATTGCATTAGACAATGACCTGTTTGTATGTAGGGCATTGTTTTATTATTACTTTTTTAGATTGTATAATAGGTTCAATCTACAATAAGTGTTTTCTAGTATTAAGTTGATTATGGTAATAATTATTTTATTTAGTTATATTTTTGTATATGGCATTTATATATAGAAATCCATTAGTTTATTTCTTCTATCCAAAAGAATTGTTTGGCCAAATCTGAACACATTCCCCATATAAGCTCATGCAGCTCCTTCAGCCTGTTGTGACTTTTCATGCTAGATTGGCTTGTTAAAATCATATCCATACTTCAAGACTTAGGTCAAATATCATTTCCTCTGTGAAGGTTCCGCTGATCCTCCCACTGAAAATTCAGTTTCCTCTCCCTCTCCTGATTTCCTGTGGCACCCACTCCAATGCGTCTTGGTTCTCAGCAGATTTTCTACTTTATGATACATTTTACTCATGGATATGCCTCATCCTCCATACTCTTGACCGTTCTTTGCAGCCATCCATGCACTTTGCTCAGTGACTGTACAAACAAGTAATCGCAAACTCCTTGTTGAGAATGCAAAGAAATGATTGTCCTAATAAGACAACATTTAATTGGGTTACACTTACCATTTGGCTCTTTGAGCAGGACTTTTGAAATTCTTTAATCATATAATGGAGTACAGAGGAAAAATGTTGAGAAAAGCATTTAGCCCAGTTATTTTCAAACCTGGTTAATTATCAAAATCACCCTGAGGCTTTCCAAAACTACACTTTGTAAGGCCCTGTTGCAGACCAGGATTTTAATCCCTGAAGATGGATTTAGAAACCAGATTACCCAGATTATTTCTAACCTCTCTGTCTCCATTCTAACAAAGAATCCACATTTCACGATCCCTTCTCTTTCACTGCATCATCGTCTGAGAGGCTGACAGTGGAGCCCCAAAGCCCAAAAGCAAAGCATAAAGAAACATCGGCCCTTTGGTGGCCATCTTACCTGCAAGCATAGAGGCTTGTCAAAGAGGCTACTTGCAAATTATGTGCCAGGGGAGAATACCAAGAGGAAGTTGGGAGTGGCATAGTATTACAGTAACTACTGGCTAACAGCATCAGAACGACTAGAAAAGATGGTACAGCGTGGGTAACTCAGGCCCAGCATATCGGAATCTCCAGAAATCTGCATTTCTAACATATTTCAATGCCCATTCAAGTTTGAAACTAAATGGAATATTAATAAGTATTTGAACTCTGGGGTCAGAAAGACCTGTTTTTAAATCCCGGATCTGCCAATTTAATTGCTGTTCACTACTGAGCAACTGTACAATGGGGATAGTAATACCTACCTCACAGGGATTTTACAATAATTAAATGGAATAGAATGTGTAAAATGCGACACACCAAATCTAACAAATAGTGAGGATTTAATAAAAATAGCTCGTCTTTTGTGTAGTTGTAGGTGGTGGTGGTGAACACACAAGCAGAAATCCATCCCAGCTCTAAGTACAGTGTGGCTCATTATGCATTTTGTGACATTCATATTTATACTATTTTCTACTCATTGACCCATTCCCTGTGAGTCTGTAAGATTCTATTTTTGTATGCATATAGCAGTTCACATATCATAATTCTTTGGGACAAAAATTAATAACTACTATTACAATGAATATTTATCCCTCAAAACAAACTTTAAAATTTTGATATTAAAACAATTTTCCTAAATTTTTTACTTACAAAAGGTGGTTTTAACTATTATTCTAGTTTTGTGACTGAGAAAAATGAAGATTAGAGGTGTTGACTTTCTGAAGACCACATACATAATACGTAAGTGGCAGAACTGAGACTCCAAATCCTTATTTCTGTCACTGTACCAAAGCAGGCTACTGGAAACATTTTTTGAAAAGCTAAAGAAATAATTATGAAACATATTTTCTTTTATTTTAACCCATTAAAGATTGGTAATACCTATAAAGTACCTCTGAATCAGAATATTTTATTAATCATGCTATGATATTACTGTTTTACATGAACAAGGAAAAATCTCCTAGCCCACAGAGATTATGAAGAAACTCTCTATTTTATACAACGAATATCACTTATATTTAGCATGTGAATAAGTAAAACATTCATGTGGTTCAAATATCAAAGCATAGTGAAACATGGACAAGCAAAAAATTCTCTCCCACTTCCCATTCTAGGTCTTATTCACCCTGTTATTTTCCCCCATGAGGGCCATATATTTCACAATTCCAGGTGAATCACACCTCCCGGAGTTATGACCATATGTAGAAGCCCTGACCCACCTCCTTCCAAAAGCTAAACTCTAAATATGAGGGTTTCTTTATGCTTATGTAATTAAATACAACAAATATTCTTAGTTTCCATTTTTACACAAAATACATTATATGGTACCTATTGTTAAAAATTTTATTGTTTTCCTCTCTTTTTTCTTCATATAACAACATACGTTGACAATCTTTTCATAGAAGTATATGTAGACTGTCTTAATTCTTTCCAGGTTATTACTTTGCCTTAATGCAACATAACTTATTGAACCACATCCTGTTAATGGATTTTTTCAATCTTCTGCTATTACCAGCTGAACCATATGAAACTGCCAACGTTCAACCATTATTTATCCACATTCATGTTGATTTCATACCGTTAAACCTGATACAAACAATGCTGGAATAAAATGCCTTGTACATTTGCAATTTTGTTAAGTATAATGCTAGTATAAATTTCCAAAAGTAAAAGTACTAGGTCGAAGCATATGTGAATGTATAATTTTAATATATTTTGTCAATTTACCCATGATAAGGATAATACAAATTTACACTCTCAACAGCTGTATATGAGTGGCTATCTCCCTATAGATTCTCCTTCAGAGCATTGTTAAACTTTGAGAAATTTGCCAATGCAATGATTTCTATTTACTTTTCTCTTTTTCTCCTTGTGTATATGTGAACCATTTTTCATTTCCTCTGTGGTGAGCTTTATTTTCATCTTCTTTGCTCCTTTTGCTTCTATTGGATTGTTGGGCTTTCCTTATAGATGTCCAGATTTTTTATATTAAAGAGAACAGCACTGTCTGTCATATGAGACATACACATTTCTCCTCAGCTCATGTGCCCTTTGACTTTTAGTATCTCTCTTTACTTCTCTGTCTTTCTTTCTCTCTCTATCTCTCAACAATCGTTTCCTTTATGTCCTTTGTTTTGAGTCCAAGTCTAAAAGTTCTTTCCACTCCAAACTTAAAATGAACTATCCACTGTTTTCTCCTAGCACTTTTATAATTTATTTCTTACATTTAAATCTTTTGCCTGTTTGAAATATATGCTAATGAACATTGTGACATTGTTCCAAGTTTTTTTTTGCCAAATACCTTCCCAGTTTTCCTAATAACACTTACTAAATAGTCTATCTGTCTCCAGCTGATTTTAGATGCTGCCTTTAACATACAATTCATCCTCACATGTATTTGCTTCTATTTCTGGAATGTCTAGTCTTTTTCTTTGATATGTTTCTCTGTTCTTGTACTTTTACCACACCATTGTAATTTTCAATGTTTTATATGATATCTTAACGTATGTTAAGCTGACTCTTTCTCATGTCCCTCCTTTTTTGGGAGTTCTTAGCTTTACATTTTTTATATTTCCTGTATTTTTTAACAAATTGAAAATATAGGATTTTTTTCAAAATGGCTGACTAGAGACATTGATTGCCAGGTGTCCTCAGAAAGAAGAGTCAAAGTTACAGGTGAATAAATATGGCCCAGGTGAAATACTAGAGAAAAGTGACAGAAACTACCAGTGAACTCATGGGAAAAGGCTGGGGTACAAAATAAGACAGACACAGGAGTTTGGCGGTGATTGACCCCCAAGGAACTTGAAGTTCCCTGGAAAAGTTATGTGATATTGTTTCTTTTTGCTCCCCTTGCCTCTTACCTCTGCAGCAGAATGCGGATCCTGAAATGTTGGAGAGCCCCTCGACCCTCGTGAGCCCAAGCACTGCTGCTGATAGTGATTTGGGGAATTCTTAAGGGCGGTGCAACAGCTGCCAGACCCCAGAGGCTTACTCTCCCTACCATGAGACCCAAGCTGAGGTGGCAGGTGTCATATTGACTGTACACCCCTTGTGGGCCTCTGTCCTGCCTAGGGAGTCACAGCCCTTCTGTCTTCACATTTCTGGATCCCTTGCAAATATTCTTCAGCACACATTTGGTCTGCAGCAGCCATGGGACTGGTGGGTCCCAGAGAACCTGTGGGATTCCTGGAGTTCTAACACTCAGAGTGGACTACTCCTAGGGGGAGGGCAAGTACAGAAAGCCAAAGTGCCTCTGTGCATCTTGGGACAAAGGAAAGTAGAGTGTGTATCCTCCCCTGCATGGGAGCTTCCTGCATGTGAGCTGAAGGTGTTTGCACCCCTCCCAGGAGATATGCAGGTGAGGACCTGGGTGCTATAGGAGAAGAGAGTGGTTCCACCCCAGAGGCCAAGCAGCACCAGTGCATGGGAATGGACATAGAAATGGGAATTCTCCTCCATTCACTGCCCAATGCTGTAGAGGCAGCTGTGACTGCTCATGTAGCACGTTGGTGCAGGTGTGTCAGGAACGATCATCCCAGGCATTTGGGGGTGGTTGCACTAATGGCATACCCACCACACTTGGGCTTCCATGGAGTGTGGAGCCCACATCCCTCCCACAAAGGAGTGGCAATGTTTCTGCAGCTACCCTGCCCAGGGAATCCCAAACTTTGTGTCTCTACATTGCTGGATCCCCCGCAAACATTCCCCAGTACGCACTCAGACTACAGCAGCCACAGGGGACTGGTAGGTCTGAGAGGGACTGGTAGGTCCGAGAGGAACTGCTGGATTCCCAGAGTTGTAACACTCAGGAAAGACTGTCTCTAGAGTTGAGGAGAATGCAGCACTCTAGGAGGCCTCTTGGGACAAAGGAGACCACAGCATGTGCTCACCTCCATTCAAGAGTTCCCTGCTAGTGAGCTGAGGGTGTCTGCTCTCCCCACAGTGGAGATGTGGGTATAACGCTGCGCTGTGTAGGTGAGAAAAGCAGTTCCACCAGCAACTAAGTGGCACCAGTGCCAGGAACAGACATAGAGGTGACGATTTCTCCCCACCCTCCCAACCCCTGCTGCAGATGCAGGTGAGGCTGTCCCCATGCGTGTTGGTAAAGGCATACTGGGGAATGGTCATTCCAGGTCACTTAAGAGTGTCTATACCCCCACTTATGGCATGTCCACCATACCTGGGCTTGCAACGAGGGTGGGGCCATACCCTTCCATGTAAGGAGTGGCAGCTTCCTGCAGTGAAGTATAGGTTGGCCACAAAGCTGTCTGTTGTGTGATAGGGTGGTGGATCATATGTCTGCCCACCCAGACTGTGTGGCGCTGGTGCAGTTCCCTCCCTCCCATATCCCCATGGCAGAGACCTCAGTGCATTTCAACATGAGCTGCCTTCACCACCTCCATCAGGGCTGGTACTTCTCATCATTGAGTTGTAAAATGGTGAGCTTGGCAGCCCAGCTCCACCCAGCTCCCAGCTATTTCCCCTCTTCCAGGACTGAGCAGACAACACAGGGCACTGGGCATTCCACAGACCTCCCCACTGCCTGAGGAAATGGAGACTAAGCACACAGCCATCAGCTCCTGCTGCAACGGCCTTTTGCACATAAGCACCACCTGCTGGCCCAGTGGTTGAACTGCAGCCCAGTACATCACTTAAAATCAGCATTTGAGAAAGCCACCACACAAACACAATCTATAACCAAGAAACGCGTACAGAGGCTTAGCCCCGTGAAAGTACCCCAAATCGAGGCTAACAAATAAACACAACATACATTACAGGCACACCTTCAAGGGGGGAAAACTTTAAAATACAATAAAAAAGTCCCATCCAAACAAAAGTAAACATAAAGATTAGCAGTACTCTGGCAGTATGAAAAAAGAGACTGCTTCAGCATCCCCAAATTATCATATTAGCTCTCTAGCAGTGGATCCCAATGGGAATGAATATTCTGAAATGACAGATAAAGAATTCAAAATATGGGTTATAAGGAAGTTCAAAGACATCTAAGAGAAAGTTGAAAACCAACACAAAGAAACCAGAAAAATAATTCAGTACATGATTGAAAAATTACAAAAGAGATAGATGTTATAGAAAAAAAAAAGAATTTTTGGAAATGAAAGGCTCATTGAAAGAATTACAAAATGTAATTGAAAGCTCAAAAAATAGAATAGACTGAGCCAAAGATAGAAGTTTAGAGCTTGAAGACAGGTCTTTTGAATTGAGCCAATCAGAAAAAACAAAGAAAAAAATTAAAAGAAATGAACAAAACCTATAAGAAATATGGGCTTATGTAAAAATTCCAATCATAGAGTCATAAGTATTCCTGAGGGAGAAGAAAATAAAATACGAATTGTGGAAAACCTATTTGAGGAAATAATTAAGGAAAACTTCCCTAGTCTTACAAGAGATTCAGACATCCAGAGACAAGAGGCTCAGTGAACACCAGGGAGATATATTGCAAAAAGGACTTCACCAACACATATAGTCATCAAACTATCTAAAGTTAACATGAAGGAAAAAAATTTTGAAGCAGCAAGTCAAAAATGTCAAATTACCTATAAAGTAAAGCTCATTAGACTGACAGCAGGCTTCTCAGAAGAAACCTTACAGTCCAGGAGAGATTAGGATCCTATACTAAAAATTCTCAAAGAAAAGAACTTGTCGGCCAAGAATTTTATAACCTGAAAAACTATGTTTCATAAATAAAGCAGAAATAAAGTATTCCCCAGACAAGCAAATGGTAAGGGGCTTTGTCGCCACTAAACTGGCCCAACAAGAAATGCTCAATGGAATTCCATGGAAACCAAAATCCAATATTCACCATGATGAAATCACATGAAACCATAAAACTCACAGATCTTATAAAACAATTTCACAATTGAGAATAAAAAGTAATTAGTTAACAATTAACATTATGGAAGGAATAGATCCTCACATGCCAATATTAACTTTGAACATAAATGGACTAAAATGCCTCACTTAACAGATATTGATTAAAAAAATAGACCCTAAACAAATGTTGTGTTCAAGAAACTCACTTAACTGATAAAGACATTTATAGACTCAAGGTAAAAGGGTGGAAAAAGATATTCCATGTAAATGGAAATCAAACACAAGCAGGAGTACCTATACATATATCATATAAAACAGACTTTAAATAAACAACATTAAAAAAAGATAAAGAAGGTCATTATATAATGATGAAAGGATCAATTCAACAAGAGGATTTAATAATCCTCAATATATATGCACCCAACACTGGCACACAGATTCATAAAACAAACGCTATTAGAACAAAGAGATAGACCACCATACCATAATGGTGGGGACTTCAACACCCTACTGGTAGTACTGAATGGATCAGTGAGGCAGAAAAATCAACAAAGAAGCACTATGCTTAAACTGGACTACAAAACAAATGGTCCTAACAGACATTTACAGAACATTCTATCCAACAATTACAGAATATACATTCTTCTTATCAGCACATGGAACATTTTCCATGATAGACCATTTGTTAGGTCATAAAACAAGTCTCAATACATTTAACAAAATAGAATTCCTATCAAGTATTTTCTCAGACCACAGTGGAATCATACTGGAAATCGACTCAAAAGAGAAACTCTCAAAACTTTACAAATGTATGAAAACTGAACAACCTGATTCCAAATGATCTTTGGATCAATAACAAAATCAAGACTAATATTAAAATTTTTTTTGAAATAAATGAAACTAGGAACAATATACCAAAAACACTGGGACACAAAAATACAGTACTAAGAGGGACATGTATAGTATTAAACACCTTCATCAAAAAGATTGAAATATCACAAATTACCAACCCAACATCTCACTTCAAGAAACTAGAAAAATAAGAACAAAACAGATCCAAAGCTAGCGGAAAAACAGGAATAACAAAGGTCACAGCAGAACTAAATGGAACTGAAACAAAAACAAGAATACAAAAGATTAACAAAAAGTCAGTCCATTGAAGAGATAAACAAAATTGATTGACCACTAGCTAGATGAACCAAGAAAAGAAGAGAGAAAATTCAAATAAGTTCAATCAGAAATGAAAACAGAGCCATTGCAACTGATACCCCAGAGATACAAAACTTTGTCCAAGACTACTATGAATATCTCTATGCTCACAAACTAGAAAAGGTAGAAGAAGTGGATAATTTCTTGGAAACATGCATACTCCCAAGTTTTAATCAGGAGGAAATAGAAATCTTGAACAGACCAATAATGAGTAATGAGATTGAATCAGTAATTAAACATCTCCTCTCCCCTGAAAAAAGCCCAAGATAAGATGGTTTCAGAGCTTAATTCTACCAAATGTACAAAGAAAAACTGGTACCAACTGAAACTTTTCCAAAAGATCAAGAAGGACAGAATCCTCCCTAATTTATTCTACAAAGTCAATATCACTCTGATATCAAAGCCAGGAAAGGAAAGAACAAAGAAAGAAAACTGCAGATCAATATTCCTCATTAACATAGATGCAAAAATCTTCAACAAAAAAGTATTCAAAAAAATTTAGCCTCCTTTCAGGAAAAAATAACCTTCAACAAATTAGACGTAGAAGGAAAATACCTCAAAATATTACAAGCTATATATGACAAACCCATTGCTAACATCATACTGCATGGGGAAAAGTTGAAAGCATTTCCTCTAAGAATGGAAATAAGACACTTCTATTTAACATAGTTCTGGAAGTGTTGCAATCAGGCAAGAGAAAGAAATAAAAGGCATCCAAATGGGAATATAGGAAGGCAAATTATCTCTGTGTGCTGGTGATATGATCTTATACCTAGGAAACCCTAAAGAGTCTTCCAAAAGACCCCTAGATTTGGTAAATAAATTCAGTAAAGTCTCAGGTTACAAAATCAGTGTAACCAAATTAGTAGTATTTCTATATACCAATAACAACCAAGCTGAGAACCAAATCTAGAACACTATCCCATTCACAATAGCTGCAAAAAATAAAAAGTAAAATACCTAGGAATATACTTTACCAAGGAGGAGAAAGATTTCTATAAGGAGAACTACAAAACACTGATGATAGAAATCATACAGACACAAACAAATAGAAAAAAGCCCATGTTCATGGATTGGAACAATCAATATTGTTGAAATGACCATACTGCTCAAAGCAATCTACAAATTCAATATAGACAAAATATCAAATCATTTTTACAGAATTAGAAAAAACATCCTAAAATTTCATATGGAATCAAAAAAGAGCCAGAATAGCCAAAGCAATCCTAAGCAAAAATAACAAAATATGAGCCATCACTTTACCTGATTTCAAATTATACCACAAGGCTATAGTAACCAAAACAGTGTGGTACTGCTATGAAAACAAACACATAAATCATTGGAATAGGATAGATAATCCAGAAATAAAGCTGTATACCTGCAAGCGACTGTTTTTTTGACAAAGGAGACAAAAATACACTGGGAAAAGGACTCTGTATTCAATAAATGGTGCTGGAAAAACTGGATAGCCATATGCAGAAGAATGTAACTGGATCCCCATCTCTCACCATTTACAAAATTAATTCAAGATGGATTAAGAACTTAAATATAAGACTTGAGACCATAAATATTCTAGAAGAAAACCTAGCAAAAACTCTCCTAGACATTGGCCTAGGCAAAGAACTTATGACTAAGACCCCAAAGGCAAATGCAACAAAAATAAAAATAAATAATTGTGACTTAGTTGAAATAAAAAGCTTCTGCACAGTGAATGTATTTCCTCTACTTTCACAGTAACTATGCTGCAAGGATTTTTTGTACCATTTCTGAATTTATTTATGTATATACAATAAAATTAATATAATTTATTTACCCCATTTTATACACAGTAGTGTAATACACACCATGCTCTATATGTTTTGCAAATATTATTTATTCAAATAATATATTATGGAAGAAAAAATGTATATGTACAATGCAATTAAATTAGCCAATGCCCATCCCCTTTTAGTCTATAATCTAAATATTTCTTATATTTCCACAATTGATCTTCATTAAGAGAATAGGCACATACAATGCCACCGTCAACTGGCATCTGAACAGTTCCTTAACTGTAATCTTGGACATGATCATTAGATACCATGAATCACATTTTAACTTCAGAAAATTCAAGACACCGTGGTACTTGTCTTCTATATATACCATACTACCTGATGTAATTTGAGGCTTTTTAGAAAGCTTTTTCCCTGCTTTTCCTTTGGCACTTGAAGCTTCTTCAAATTTCCCATTTAGAGCCCTACCATTCTAGAGCAATGCCTAGTATCACCTAGTATACCTGAGACCAAGGAATGTTCCACTTACTAAGGAAATGACTATTGTGGAAAAAATGGATAACATAGTGGATTAAGCAACGGAATTTGGGGACTTTGGTCCTAATGCTACCAGTTATTGTTTCATGGTCCTGAGCAAGTCACTGAAAATCTTTGAGCTCAGACTCATTATCTCTAAATTTTGCCACCTGCCATAGAGTTTTTAATAGAACCAAATATATATGTGAAAGCATTTGGTAAGATGGAAAGTATAGTGCAAATATAAGGAATTATTATAAAAATCAGTTTTGAAAGAGTTCAAAAGGGAAAAAGGAGGGTCTCTGGCCATTGAAGAAAGAGATAGCAGAGCCACTGAGTAGCAAAATCCAGAAAATGCCAGGAAACAAACTTCACAATTATACTGAGGGCCACTCAGATCACCAGCTTATCTTTAGCTCCCTGGATTCTTCCCAATAACAGTGTCAAACTCTTGCCACTGTCCTCCTACTGCATGGTGAGCATTGAAGAAGAAAACCCACAGGGAGTGGTCCAGCAGGGAGACAGATCAAGTTCTTTTATGGACTAAATATCTATCTGCATATTTAGGCAGATACATATTTAAAATAATAATTATAATATTAATAGTACAATAAATAAAAGCAAATATACATAAATCCTTTCTGTGTGAAAAGCACTGTCTGAACACTTTACTTTTATTAACTTATTTAATCCTTATAACAATCCTCTGAGTTAGGTAATAATGAAGAAACTGAGGCATGAAAAGTTTAAATAAATGACCGAAAGTCACACAATTTTAAGTCTTGAAACTGGGATTAGAATCCAGTCAGTCTGCTCATTTTTATCAATGGTCATCTAAAATGTTTCTGACAATCATTGTTTCTTTTGTGTCTTCCCCATTTCCTTGTGGAATTGGTCTCCCATTTAAATCTTGTACTTAAAATGGTATAATTCTCCTTTCTACTGAAATTCTAGTCAATAAGCTCTTGTTTCTGAACATTGATTTAACTCTTCAGAGAATCACAAATATCATGCATTCAGTCAAGTGTTTTCAACCTGCAAAATGTTTGAGTCATGTTGATTGTGTACGTGTGAAGTGGGGAAGGGGAAGTTGGGATTGACGGCTGGCTGATAATCACTTATGTGGAGGAGTTTCTAGGATACAAAGGTATCAAACCATAACCTCTGTCTTATTCTCAAGAAACACACATTACATATGGCATAATGTATAAAATCCCATAATCCCACCCTCATCAGTTTTCCATTGTATCTGAGATTCTCGCCACTCTAAGGATGATTCTGAATTAAGGTACTGTACATCCAAGCAGCTACAGTCACTGCATTATGCTGTTAGTTATCTCAATTATCCATTGCATTCAATCTCCATTGACAGTAATTAATTTCGTGTATCCATCTTAAAAATGAAAATTAAGGAAAAATTGGATGTTTCAATTGGGGAGAAATTATTTATAACACTTATCTTTCCAAAAAAAAGCTGCTCACTTTTTCCCCTGGTATTTGTCCTGTCTGCATCTGTACCAGGCAGTGGATCTTGGTGTTGCCATGTATCCCTCAACTTCACAGAATGACCTGGGCAACAGTATATTTTTTCTGTCCTTCCCTTCCTTCCCAAAGTTATCTCTCACTCCAGTAAATTTTATTTTGGTTGAATACTTAGGCCTTTGCTTAACATGTTGAATTCATAGTGATTTTATTGAGATAGTATTCATACCTCTTCTAAAAATTCTGGATGAATTCTTAACCACAACCACTTAGTCCCCTATTCTCTTTAAAAAAGGTTATACCTTGGAAGTTATAGTACTTTGCTAAACGTATTTTCAAATGAAAAAAATAAATGTATGAATGAGCTTTAAAGATGTATCATATTATCATAAAACCTTAAGTTTGTTGTTTTTGTTATTTTGTCTTTTCAGCAGCCTGATCAGCAACTGCAAAAGAAAACTTCCTGCATTATATAGATTATTCTGTTTTGGAGTAATAGAAAACTTCTTGAGCTATAGTTTGCGTATCCTAAGAATATTGGGTGTCTTAAGAAACCCAAGGGCAGGGATGCAGCTGAATTTTTTAAATGGGCTAAAATCAGGGATAGGAGTGCTATAGAGAACCCAGAAGGGACCCTCTCTTAATCCTTAATTTCTAATCTCTGATTTTCTCCATGGATGTGCTGTATTCTTCCACCGACTTTGAGCAGGCTTTTTCTAATTCCCAAGCTACCTGAGAAAAAAATGTTCACTGGCAACAGCTCCCAGGTGCCTACTATTCGGCTCAAAAGAGTATTCAGAAAGAGACAGAATCTGTTATCTTATATTATTTGTTGTCAATGAAGAAATTAAATAGGACCAATATGAGTATAATGACCACCTTTGGAAAATTATGTAACTCTGTCCGGGTGCAGGTTCATGCTGTGTGACCACTGCCACTCACACAAATTGTCCTTGCCCACTGTTCTCCTTCATTACCATCACTGTTCAGATATTACAGTATCTCTTCTAGGAAATGTTCCTAAATCCCCCACCTACTGGGCTGAGCAAGGTGTCCCTACAACTGTTTCACACAGGGACCTGTGCATCTTTGTTTTATTGTATCACATAGATGAGAAGGGTCAGAGCAAGTTCCCAAACCAGAGATGTGGAAGGGGTAGAGAAAGAGCAGTCAGGCAGGCAAACAAAGCTGGTGAGCACCACACTGCACAATGAAGTATTTGGACATTTTTGTTTGTTTGTGTATTTGTTTTATTTTCTTTTGCCTTGTTTTTTCTCTTCAAAGCAGATTGGACACAGAATATAAATCACTCAAAATGTTTCCATCATTAGAATAAGAAAAACATTTTTAATACGTATTTAAAATACATGCTAAAGTTAAATTTTATACATACAACACATACATACACACACACTCGTAAGCATGCGGATCCCAAAAGTATAAAGTCAGAAATATCTCTTAAAATGCAAATGCAGAGGATATAGGGAAATATTGGGTCTTATGCAATGTAAATTCTGTAAATATAAACACTGCTGCTGAAACAAAACTACCTCTCTTGCTTAATGGTAGATTTGTTCCCAGCTGCTAAAGGATTCCCATCTGTCACAATATGGTTTTAGAATTTTGAGACTAAAACAAAACATGAAGATTATTTTATATTCTCCTGTCAAACTCAACTTCATTTACATTGACCAAAACTGATCTAGAGAGACTGCTCCATTAGCAAATTTTATTACCTTTTATCTATAAAATCTTAGTTCTTTGCACCCCAGAAAAAAATGTTAGTAATATTACACTTACGAGATTACAGAAAATAATCATATAAGGAACAAATAATTATATTCAATATGTTAAGTGTTGTGTTAGAACTAAGTACAAAGTATCACATATCTTGGTGAATAATGTATGTGAGCATCCTCATAACACTTTTCTCTCTGTACCTTAACCCCAAACTCAATAATTTACCATATCTACCTAAATACCTTTCTATTTGCCTAATGGACTGGGCTGTCTCAATTTTTCTCGCATATACCCTTTTCCGCACCTTCATTTGCTCTCATCTAGATTTCCATAACTCTTACAGCTTCTCCTGATTCTGGACTCGTGGTTCTGCAATCTTTCCTCCTAGAGACACCAAGAGATCTCAAGTATGACCATGCTAATGTTTTCATTAAGTCTAGTGTTGACTCCCCACTACCTTTCTAATCAAATATGAACTTCTTAACATAATGTATAGGACCTTCATGATCTGGCTTCTACCTGCCTCTCCAATTTCATTCTCATCATGTTCCAACACTGAACTATGTGTTGAACTATGTGCTTTTCTCTGAGCATTCTTTGTTCTTAGATGCCTTTGAATCTCAAGCCCTTCCTGGGCCTGAAATTGTATAGACATCCTTCCCCCACAGATCATCACCACCACTGCAACTCTTTATTAACTGCTGATCTTCTATGTTGACAGTTCAGATATTATAGCGCATCTTCTGGGAACACTTCCCAAGATTTCCATCCTCCTAAGCTGAGAGAGGGCTTCTCCATTGTTTATCAAAGAATCCTGTGTTTCTTTGTTCCATTGTACTTGTTGTATTTAATACACTCCATCGTTATGGGTTCTTAAAAAGTCTATCTTCCCACTAGCCTATTATTATCATATAACATAATGTTTTGCCTTATCATTTTTATATCTTTTCAAAATGTATAAATATATAAATATGTAAAGGGAACTGCCCTATCCTTGCCTATATTCTTACCTCAGACTGTAGAATAGGAACTATTTCTCCATGAGAAATACTGGGAGACAGACAGTTTCTGCTTTTCTCTTTCACTGTCCAACCTCCCAACGCCATCACCTCTCCTTGACCACCTCAAATGGAAGGGCCATGAGATAATCTGATAGAAGCATTAGAAAGAGGGTCTCTGAGCATGCTTAGCTCAGCCTCTCTTGGAACCTGCCTTCCTGGAAATAATGTGACATCTTCTCTTTCCCCAGTTCAGACCCACTGGGACAAGCCTTTCCCCTTGCAGAGATGGGGCTGAGTTGCTGAGTTACTCATATGCAATGACATGAGGAAGGTATATTCAGAGCTAAACCCAATTTAGTTTTAAATCCAAGCCATATGCCGCCGTTTTCATTGGTACTAATGATAATAGTTCAGTCTCTATTTGGCTCTTAAACTCATCTCTCAGTTGGTTTTGAATTCAAAGGAAACAGAGATGTGAATAGTTTGTTTCTTTAGAGACTTCCAAAGGAATATGGAGGTTAGCACTTAAAATTACACTTAAAACTAACCTTTAAAGGAGAAACTGCAACTGCAAACACACTGATAATAATAAAGTTATTGTAAAATTTGCCTTCACTAGCTAGTTATAGATTTGTAATTTACCTTTAAAAATAACTGAGCAGCTCCCCACTAACAGAAGCAGATATTTGAAAATTTATAACTCTTTAGGTGATGCTGAGAGGAATTAAAGAGGTCTGATTATTCACTACAGTCAATATTCAACTTCCACAGCTTTGATTTAAAGAGTTAATTTATCTTTGCAGAGGAAAATTATCAATACAAAATCTAAAATTAATTGTATATTGAGTTAGAGGAGACTTGAGTAAAGTATTTTAAAATAACCATTCCCTTGAAAAGTGAACTCTATGTGACCTTTACTAGAGCTATATGATGTTAAAAAAAATGAGTAGAAAATTAAAAGGGAAATGTTCTACCATTTTTCTTAGGTCTCACTGACACCATTACCCTTTATTTATCTATAACCAAGAGGCATTTAGTACTTCCAATAAATATGAAGTAAAATCATTTTGGAGATAACTTTAGAGTAGCACAATCAAAGGGATTCTAACTGCTAGATAAATACAAGGCAGCTCTCTGCAGTGGAAAGGACAATAAATTTAGAGAGAGGGGACCTGAATTCTAGTTAACCTATGTCAAGTCACTTATGTTTTAAGTCTAATGTCTTCACATGTAAAATGGGGATAATAATACAATCAATTTCATAGGATACTGGAAGGAGTTAAATGGAAGTTATATAAGGTTCATATATGTAAAATGTTTACAATAGTATCTAGTATCCAATTAGTAAATAATAATGGCAAATACTTATAACACACTTAATACTTCCAAACACTGTTCAAGTGTTCTACATACATTGGCTCATTTAATTTTCACAATTCTATGAGGTAGGTATTAAATACTAGTTCACATTATTTCTGACATTACTAGAATCTCTAAAATGTTTATATCTCTTGTGCCTCATGTATACATTATCCCTTTGCACTCCCACCCGCATTTATTTTGAAGGGATCTCAATGCCAGGAATCATGTTTTCCATTATATTCCATAGCTTTCTGGATCTTACTGTTTAATAACAGAGCAGTAAAGATAGCCAGCAAAGGGAAAAATGTGGTAGGGCTAAGGTATATTTCAGAAATCTAAATCAAACTATGGGTGAATTGTTCTGCATGAATAGTGACATCCTTTTGTGCACAATGCTTATCATTTTTTCTAGTAAGTTAGGGTATAGATGGTGGCTAATTACGTCAATGAACGAGGGACACTGACAAGTGTTACATATGGATTCTTTCAAGTCATATTCTTGAGGCAGAGATAAAAAAAAATTGAAGAATTCTTAAACAACATAGAGCATACTTATTACCCAGGCTAGATTATGACCAGCAGCAGCAAAATCAGTGGGCTCTGACATTCATATATATGCTCTGCAGTATGCAGAGAGAACAGATTTACACATGCACAATTTATTCTTGGATGAAATCAAAGACAGCATCCTAAGGGCCATCTGCAGGGCCACCTACATAACCACACATCTGAAGATCAATTTCAGACACAAGTAAACCAATTTTCTTCACTCATTCCTGTCTTCAAGGAGCTCACAGCTGAAGGAACACCAAAACATAGCATCACAGTTCTTATGTATGAGCACAGAGAAAGGGAAACTGACTCAAATAGGGAGGTCCTTCCTAGAAACATTGCAAGCAGAAAAGAGCAGTCTGTCTATGTTAGCGGGTTCAACATGAATGAAGAAGTCGTCAGTGAGGAAGTAATGGAATGAGAAGCTGGAAATCAAGGCAGGGACAGAACAGGTAATGCAGATGCTACTGTGCCTCATTTAGGACTTTAGCTTTATCTCCAGAAATAACAGGGTTGGTTGAGGTACTTTTAGCAGAATCATGACCTAATCAGGTTTTCTGGATGTAAAACAATCTGTGTTAACTATTTGAGAGTTTAAGACATAATGTATAAAATAAAATGATAGGAGTTTTAAAGTTTTGTCATCATGCATGAATATAAAGCTCGTTAGTTGTTCTAAATATTAATAACATGCCTAAAAAGTGCAGCTCTGTGCTTGAGAACATGGGAAAATAACAAACACTCCAGCTGTGGTCACTCCAATCTCTCACAGGAGCTATTCCAAATAATTATGATATAGATGGAGACAAATTAGGCTAATGAATGAGAGACACTCATGATAGACATTTCCAATCATGCAGGAGGAGAGTAGGACTGGACAGCAGCCTCCAGTGAGCAGATGACTAGCTGGTTTCAACCTTCAACCAAATGATAAGAATTTTTTAAAAATTCTCTATTCAAAAGATGTTCGTTCATTTAAGGAGTATGCCTAACTAATGGCAATATGTAAAAGGGAGGATTCAGGAAAGTTGCTTTAAACAATGTGATGATTATAAACTATGCGGCCAATAAAGAAGAGGTTATAGAAGAATACTCTGATGGCATGGAAAATATTTAAGATATATTATTTAGTGAAAATAAATCTATGTGATAAACTTTGTACAGAGAAGTATGATAATAAAAGAAAATATCCAGATGGACTGTTAACAGTGATCTAGATGATAGAATTATAGGAGCTTTTTGTTATATTGCTTACTTGTATTTTTATAATATTCTATAATGAGCAGGTATTTCCTGAATAAGCAAAATATTAAACATTTATTCAAATTAAGTAATTTGTAACAGAATGCCAACCTATGAAATCAAAAGCGTGTAAGAATAGAAAGTATGTTTCTAACAGCATAAATTTAAAAATGTAGTATTGTGTGTAATTTAATAAACCTTGTAAATTTTTAAATATTTCCCTTTTTAAAAAGTATATGGGTGCTTTATATTCGCAGATACTTTATACTTAGGCCAATATTGATTTTTATTATTTTTACTGATTATTGTTTTACTGTTTTGGAATAAATGCTCTTATAATCACTGTTTAACAACTTTCCATAATCCTAACTTAAAATCGTTTGATAACTTAGAAAAACAAATGTAATAACTATAGAGTAAAACCAAGAAGACAGCTAAAGAAATACAAATTATCTCAAAGAATGTATGATAAGCAAATTTAAAATTTCTAAAAGTATTTTTAATTTAAAAATTTAAAAAGCCCGTTTCTGGCTATGGATAATTTCGTTTAATTTGAGTTCTTTAAAACTACAGAAGTAAAGCTGTAAAATATTATCTCAGATCTTACTACATCTTTTGATATGAGAACTATGTAAGCATGAGCTAAGTGTACTTTGCATATGTTCAGGTAATGTTTCTGAGCATATTACACCTACATATGCTATGCAAATGTTGCAGAAGATTAAATTACCCTAGCCACATTTGGGAAGCCGCAGTATGTCTGTCATTGCATGTAAACATATGCAGATTTATGCAAAAGAATCTCAAATATGTGTACCTAAAGTCCCAAACTCCCCACAGACATGCAAAGCCAGAAGGTTTTGTTTATTTTCAAATTATTGGAAAACCTATAAATGGGACTAAAGAAATAGATATGCTTATGTTGTATTTTCAAATTTGAGGCATCTGTGTGTGGTTTTTTTTTTCCATTCTTTTTGGTTAAGTCATTTGGCCAAGATTTTAAATTCTTCTGCAGTAATCTATATGGTAGACTTAATGCAAGCACAAAATTTCCATTTGCTTCAAAAAGTCCTCCAGGAGTTAGGGAAAGAGAGAGTTCATGCACCATTTTACATAATGAATCCAATTCTTTCAGCACCTAAGTCCCTTTCTGGTGGTTTTTGTTATTTGTTAGCTTTTCAGGAGATGCATTAACTCTTTCAGGTTATTGCAACAGAATATGAAATATTGCTAAAGTGGTTTGCCAGGGCGAAATCACTTTCTAGAATGGGTGATTTGTCACAGCATAATGAATTAATCTCTATTTTGGTAAATCAGGTAGAAGTCACTACAGTGGTATTGAGGGTATTAGAGATAATGTAGTATCAGTAATTATAGATAAACAATAATATAAATATTTTCTAAAGGCATCATGACAGTTTTTTCACAATAAACAGTTTTTAAAAAGCTGTGTGAAAACCAAATTACTGTTTGTTGAATCCTCTTTTAAATCAAGTAATAGGTTATACCAAGGAAGTTTTTAAAAGAGCTATGTAATGTTTTCAAATATGACCCCAAAATTATTGACGCCTTTTCTATCAAGATGTAAATTGTATGTTTCTTTATCTTGAACCTGGGATCTGTGACTTTTCAACCAATAAAATGTGGAGAAAGTATCATGGTGACAAATTCTGAACTCAGGCCTCAGTAAACTGGCAGCATCCACTTCTTGAGTCTCTTAGAATGCTCTCTTGGGACCCAGCCACCATGCCAAGAAGAAGCCAGGCAGCCACAGAGAGAACCAAGAGAAGATGAACAACGTTCTTTACCCTCAGCACCCGCTGAGGTCCTAGCCAACAGACAGTGCCAACTGGCCAGTCACGTGTGTGAATTCTCTTAAAAGTGAAATATCCAGCCACATGGAGCAGAGAAGAGCCTTCCCCAAGCCCTGCTCAAACTGCAGACTCATAAGCTAAACAAATGACTGTTGTTTTAATCCATGAGGTTTTCAGGTTCTTTTTCATGCATCAATAGTTAACCAGAAAATGAAATTTTTGTACAGTGACCTTCCCTTTGTGTGTGTGTGTGTGTGTGTGTGTTTTAAATACATTTATGTTTACTCACATTGGGGCTTTTTGAAGTAATGTATACCTCCAAAGAGTTGGTTCCCTACTTAAAGGATCTGAGACCTGTTGTTGTCATGCTCTGGTAATCATTTTCAACTATACAGCAGCACATAAACAGGTACTGGGATAAAAGAAACAAGAGCCAAGGAAGGAAGAATGCTCAAGAACCTATGCTCTATAATTACTGTATTATTAGCCTAAGTCGAAGGCACCTCTTTTGATTAATCAAACCACATTAACTTTATCAAGAGCTGTTTCTATTTCCCTCCTTTCCAATTAAATGATAAAATAAAACTGGATGTGATCACAGTATTTAACCAGCCTCTGTTTGATTATATAAATTTACCAAATGTATTACTGGTGGACTTTGGAGGAGGGTTATCTCAAGGTTGTTTTCTATTCAGTGGTGAGTGTTCCTTTTTTTTAAGGTCAAGTAGTCAAATTCAAATTTGAATTCACTTCCTATAAAGTATCTCCCCCAAAGCCTCACTAGGATGTTGCTGTGACAAGTGACTCGGGTTTGCAACCACCTGACAGCATTCTAGGTAGGTACTTGGGCAGACTGGTTCAGGGGTAGTCCCTTCAAATACATTTTCCCAGTAGTCTATCCCTGATGCCTGAAATTTCCCTTTTGCAAAAAAGGCCAAATTAAACAATTTTGTAATTAAATCCTTAATGTGAATTGGTTTCTTTTATCAGTTTCCGTTTTATCTGACAGCTGGCTCAGAGTTTGTTTGGATGGAAGGGAAGGAAGAGATGTGGAGCTACTGTCTTCAGAAAATCAGGTGTTGAGCACGGTACAAAGGTATTGGAGTCAAATTTTATAATTTTGTCTGTCTGACCTTGCTGCTATAAATCGGAGTCAAAGAAAACACATACATGTGTTCAATGGGATTTTTATCTTCCTAGTGCTAAAGTCTTTGTTGGTAGCATTTTACACTCAGGGAAGGACATTCGGGTTTTCATCCCACTAGGGGAGCACTTGGCACATTACTGCCTCAGTGTCCTCTTAGCCTCCAAGTGTGAATGAGCTGCTTTGAGTACCCACTTATGACTTACTACCGGAGAGTGATTTAGGCAAGGGAGAGAATTACTCTTAAGGCTCCTGAGAACTCTCATTATTATTTAAAAGTGAAGTTGGTGTGATTACATGATCAAATTCTCCAGACAATGACTTTGTTTTCTGTTCCAACAGCTGCCTGTCAGCCCATGGCCTGTGCTGTCTCAAAAACACACACCATCGGCAGCCATTGTCCTGCTCCAATATGAATTGGTGTCAGGGTAATTCTGCAGTCCCTTATGATCAATGTTCTACAATTTTTATAGGTATCCCTCCTCTGCATAAATATTTCCTCATCTGCCTCCCTGCTCTGCCCTGGAGGTCTATAACCATTTCCTAATGGCTTTAAAAAAGAAAAGTATTTCTTTCATCTCTATTAAGATGTCTCTGCAGCAGTAGATAGGAGGCAAAGGCTGTTTCTGTCATCATTATTTCCTTCAATCTGTTATGAATATATACATGTCCCTACCCCATAGATTCAGCCCTGCATATTAACAGTCTCTTGACAATCCAGTGGAAACGGACTTAATATTTTGCCAAAGTTAAGAGATACAAAATCTGTGCTTTCTATTATGATTAGATGACTCTGTGCCAAGTACTTACCACCAGTTCCTTTCACTGGGGCTTGGTTCTTTACTTTTGTGTGTGTGTGTGAGTGTGTGTGTGTGTGTGTGTGTGTGACGTTTTCATTTATACATATTTTGACATAATTATAATCTCTTAGTACTCATTTTCTTTATAACTGCTTTCTTCTCCTAGCTGACGCTATTGCTGGATAAATAATGTCAATTCAAGACTTCTGAGGGAACCTTTAAAAAGATGACCAAAAATGAACAGACCAGCTGAATTTAGGAGTTCTCCTTTATAAGAATCTCATTGTACAGAATTTGAAACAGTTTTAGATTATTTAAAACAATGACAACAACAAAAATTTAGGCTGCATTAGCCATATTCTACTGTACATGATGTTGTAGTAGCTGCTGACAAAGTAAAACCCAGTTTTAGTTGAGGAAAGGAAACAAATGGAAAAAAAAGGGAACTAGCAGTTTTAGTTTTAACATTGCCAATGCTATCTTTATTCTTATATCCACATTATTTCACTTGCTACTCACAATGGTATTATAGGTATTGATTTTTCCATTTTATAAATGAAGAAACTGAAGTTCGGCAAGGTTAAGAAACTTGCCCAAGTTCAACCAGATGGCAAGTTTCAGAGCCACGATTTTAATCCTGATCTCTCATTACAATCTAAGGTTTTTAAATAATGCCATATAAATAATCAACCTGAAACAATAAAGAATGAACAAAAATTGCAGAATTTTTAAGTTAGGAGTTCAAAGTTTCAAAAGCATGAGCAAAAAATTCTAAGGCTAGGCCAGGCGTGGTGGCTCACGCCTGTAATCCTAGCTCTCTGGGAGGCCGAGGCGGGCGGATTGTTTGAGTTTAGGAGTTCGAAACCAGCCTGAGCAAGAGCGAGACCCCGTCTCTACTAAAATTAGAAAGAAATTAATCGGACAACTAAAAATATATAGAAAAAATGAGCCAGGCATGGTGGCACATGCATGTAGTCCCAGCTACTAGGGAGGCTGAGGCAGGAGGATCGCTTGAGCCCAGGAGTTTGAGGTTGCTGTGAGCTAGGATGACGCCACGGCACTCTAGCCCAGGCAACACAGTTGAGACTCTGTCTCAAAAAAAAACAAAAAAAAAAATCAAGTAAAATGCAAAATAACCAAACTCTCTAGTTAAAGTAAAGATGGATATGTTAAAAAAAAAAAAAAAAAGAAAGAAATTCTCTTCCAAGCTCCTTCAGGTTGGGGACAGGATTCAATTCCCCAAGGCTGTAGGACTGAGGTCCCTGCTTCCTTGCTGGCTGTCAGCCCCTCTCGGCTCCTCGTGGCCACTCATAGTCCTTCTCACGTGACCCCCTCCATCTTTGAGTCACCGATGGTGCGGCAAATTCCCCTCGTACTTTGAACCTCTCTAATTGTCTCTTCTGCCACTAGCTTGAAAAAACTTTTTACTTTTAAGGGGCTTACTTGATTAGTTCAGGCCCACTCAGATAATATCTGTATTTCAAGATCAACTTTAATTACACAATGCAAAGTCCCTTCACAGCAGCACCTAGATTAGTGTTTGGTTGAATAACCAAGTGGCGGGAATCTTGGAGGGCCATCTCTAGAAGTCTGTCTGTCATTCGTCAGACATTTGCTAAGACCTGCTCCACACCTAATCTGTACTCAGTAGTGCTGGGGGAGCAGAAATGAACAAAACTTGACCCCGTGACCTCTGGGACTCCTGTCTCAGTACCCTTCTACCTTGTGCTCAGCCAGATTTTCCCACCTCCCTGTCTATACTTAGCCATGCCTTCAATCTAGATGCTGTTCTCCACTGTATTCATTGGCCAATGCTGCTGTAACAAATTATCACAAACTAGGTGGCTTTTAAATAACAGACACTATTTTCTCACAGTTCTTGAGGCTTCAAGTCCAAGATCAGGGTAGTTTCTAGCAAGGCCTCTCTCCCTGGCTTGCAGACTTCTTACCGTGTCCCAACATTGCCTTTTCTCTGTGCACATACAACCGTGGTGTCTCTTCCTCTTCTAAAAACACCAGTCCTGTTGGATTAGGACCCCACTCTTATGACCTCATTTATTTTCTTTTTCTTTTTCTTTTTTTTTTTTGGAGACAGAGTCTCGCTCTGTTGCCTGGGGTAGAGTGCCATGGCGTCAGCCTAGCTCAGAGCAACCTCAAACTCCTAGGCTTAAGCAATCCTTCTGCCTCAGCCTCCCGAGTAGCTGGGACTACAGGCATGCGCCACCATACCCGGCTAATTTTTTCTATATATTTTTAGTTGTCCAGATAATTTCTTTCTATTTTTAGTAGAGACGGAGTCTCGCTCTTGCTCTTGCTCAGGCTGGTCTCGAACTCCTGTCCTTGAGCGACCCTCCCACCTTGGCCTCCCAGAGTGCTAGGATTACAGGCACGAGCCACCGCGCCTGGCCTCTTATGACCTCATTTAACCTTAATTACCTCATGAAAGGCCCCATCTCCAAGTATAGTCACATTCTAAGGTACTAGGCCTTCACTATATGAGTTTGGGGGGAACACAATTCAGTCCACAATATGTACCATCTCCATCTACCAAGTATCTTATTTGGGGGACTCAGTTCACAGGCTGCCTCTTGCATAAAACCACCCTGGATGCCACCAGTTGGATTTATGTCTTCCTCACTTGGGCCCCCCCAACACCAAGCTGGTACCTCTGTCCCTGCCAGGTCGTTTTCCCACTGGAGTGTGAGCTTCTGGGGAGGAGGAGGGGTACACAGCTGACAAGCTGGTGTGTCCTGAGAATCGTCCAGCACAGGGCCTGGCTCCCAGTGGGACATCAGTAAGTGTTGGGGATGGATGGAGGAGCAGTGGATGCTAACAAGGTCAAAGGGCAGGGCCCCCAACACAGGTGAAATGATCGGGGCTGCCAGCTCCACACCTTCCTAGACACAAGTGCTCTGGGCCCCCAGACTGTGTGCTGCAGGCCGATCACAGTTCTCCAAGCCCAAGGACTAGGGGACAGCCATCTCCCAACTTTCTGCAGCCCCCACCCAGGCAGAGTTGGGACATTGTGATGATGGCCATGTCCTTGGAGAGACTCAGGTCTGGCTCGTCCCCCATCAATCCCTCCTCACAAGGTACTCCCAGGGCTAGAAGTGTACCTGCCACCCTGATCTAGGGGTCAGGAAACCTGACTTCTAGTCTTTGCTATATCTCTCTCTCACTATGTCACTTTAACATGTCAACCTAACTTCTCTGAGCCTTTGTTTCCTTACCTGTAAAATGGGCACACAAATGTCTTTCTCATGGGGCTTCTGTGAGGATAAGATCAAACATATGTAGTAGGAGCTCAGAGCACTGGGGCTACGTATTAATTAAAGGAGAGAGGGGATTTGACATTGGCAGATCTGGGAAAGGTGTTCGAAGCAAAGAAAAGTAATTTAAATGTTAGCACCTTTCCTTTCCCTTTGGCTGTTGACCATGGCTAAATTGCTTTCCTTTGCTGAGTCTCAGTTTTTTCTGTTTGAAAATGGGAATTTGGACTCAGTCTCTCCCTGTCAGTGAGATTTTAGGCCTGGAAAGGCCTTTAAATACCACTGAATGTTATCTTACACATCTCAGAGATGGGGGAAGGAAGCACCGAAAGGGGAGTAGTCAAGCAGAGCTGGACCTAGGACCAAGGACCCCGACCCCCAGGCCAGGCTTTGCCCCTGCGCCTTTCTGCCTCTCTCAGTGAGCAGAGTCTCAGCCACAGCTCACAAGAGCCAACTGCTTATCCTAAACACCTCACTTGGATTAACCCTCTAAATCTGAGCTGTCCAATAAAGCTGCCACTAGCCACATATGGCTACTGAGCACTTCAAATGTGACACTTATGACAAAATGCAAAATGCACAAACTGCTTTTTTTGGTTTTATTTAATTTAATTCATTCAAATTTAAAAAGTGACACTCAATTCAGTCATTAAAAAGCTTGTGTGTTTGACCAACTTGAAATCTACTTTTTCAACTGTAAATTTTATTAACTATGGATCAAGTATTTATGATGACTAGTGTCTAAATTGAGATGTATTAATACTGTAAATATAAAATATACACTGAATGTTGAAGACTTAATTCAAAATATCTCATTAATAATTTTGTATTGATTCATGTACAAATGATAATATTTTGGACATATGGGTCAAATAAAATCATATTAAAATTCATTTTACCTCTTTCTTTTTACTTTCTCTAACGTGGCTACTAGAAAATTTAAAATGATTTATATGGTTCTCATTAGCATTCTTTGGCTTGCTTTATTTAGATGGATTGCATTATTTTTCTGCCCAATAGCACTGGTCTAAATATTCAAGGCAACCTCATGATGTAGGCTCATTATTATTCCCCTCTTCTCACAGATGGGGGAACCTAATGTAGCATATGCTGCCTGCGCCCCACCTCACGTGCCCGAACCCTGCTCAGGGTCACCTGGAGCTTCAGTGGACATCCTGTACACACTCCTACCAAAACACTCACATCTCTCTGCCTGAGGGGCAGGCAGGAAGTACGAGGGAATTGGCACTTCCAGGAACAACACTCAACCAATGGGGGGTGAGGGTGGTGGATAAATATCCCACTGGTCTTAGTCCATTTTCCGTTGCTTATAACAAAATACCTGAAACTGGATAATTTAGAAAGGAAAGGAAAGGAATTTATTTCTTATAGTTATGGAGGCTGAGAAGTCCAAGGTCAAGGGGCCACATCTGGTGAGGGCCTTCTTGCTGGTGGGGACTCTCTGCAGAGTCCAGGTGGCTCAGGGCATCACAGGGCAAAGAGACTTAGCGTGCAATCTCAGGTCTCTCTTCCTCTTCTTATAAAGCCACGAGTCCCACTCCCACGACAACTCATTAACCCACTGACCCATTAATCCATTAATCTATAAATGAATTAATCTATTAGTGAGGGCAGAGCCCTCATGACCCAACCGCCCCTCAATACTGCCATATTGGGGATTAACTTTCAACATGAGTTTTGGAGAGGACAGCTAGTCAAACCATAGCACCTACCTTCCTCAGACCAGGTGAGGCATGCGCCACCCCATCTCTCAGAGGGTCCCCAGTGAGATTAAGCCCAGTTTTATGACTAAGTGGGATTCGTCCCTGGGATGCAAGGATGGTTCAGCATACAAAAATTAATTAATGTCATACAACACATTAACATAATAAAGGACAAAATCACATGACCATCTCAATAGATTAAAAAAGGCATTTGATGAAATTTAACACCCTTTCATGATAAAAATTCTCAATAAGCTAGAAATAGAAGGAAAGTACATCAACAGAATAATAGCCATATATGAAAAGCCCACAGTTAACACCATACTCAGTGGTGAAAAACTGAAAACTTTTCCTCTAATATCAGTAACAAGGCAAGGATGCCCACTCTCGCCACTTCTAGGCTGAACAGACATAGTACTGGAAGTCCTAGCCAGAGCAATTAGGCAAGAAAAAGAAATAAAAGGCACCTGAATCGGAAAAGGAAAATTGTCCCCGTTTGCAAATTCTTTTTTTTTTTTTTTTGAGACAGAGTCTCACTCTGTTGCCCTGGCTAGAGTGAGTGCCATGGTGTTAGCCTAGCTCACAGCAACCTCAAACTCCTGGGCTCAAGCGATCCTACTGCCTCAGCCTCCCGAGTAGCTGGG
>CAUYRB010013127.1:0-14604 GCA_963574695.1 Propithecus perrieri | reverse complement strand
TTTTTTGAGACAGAGTCTCACTCTGTTGCCCGGGCTAGAGTGAGTGCCGTGGCGTCATCCTAGCTCACAGCAACCTCAAACTCCTGGGCTCAAGCAATCCTTCTGCTTCAGCCTCCCGAGTAACTGGGACTACAGGCATGCACCACCATGCCTGGCTAATTTTTTCTATATATTTTTAGTTGTCCGATTAACTTCTTTCTATTTTTAGTAGATATGAGGTCTCGCTCTTGCTCAGGCTGGTTTCGAAGTCCTGAGCTCAAACGATCCGCCCGCCTCGGCCTCCCAGAGAGCTAGGATTACAGGCGTGAGCCACCGTGCCCAGCCTAATAAGATCCTTTATAAAGAACATGTTTTTATCAACTAAGCACCACATAAAAGGAAGCTTGTTGGCCATTCCCTTAAGTGGACAACACAGAGTTCTTAGGAAAATAATTTTAAAAAGCCAATCTTGAGCCTTCCAAGCAAGATCACACTTAGTGATGTGTTAAATTTGGAACATAGAAGACTTAAAAAACTCAGAGTCGGGGACTGGCATTTTTATGCATCCCAGTTGATGCACATTGGCCCCGACTCTCTAACACTGCACAGAATCTGCTACCAAGCAGGCTGGGTGTGGTGGTGTGCGCCTGTAGTTCCAGCGACTCAGTAGGCTGAGGCAAGAGGATCACGTTAGCCCAGGAGATGGAGGCTGTTGGGAGCCATGATCGCAGCACTGCCCTCCAGCCTGTCACTTAAAAAAAGAAGAAGAAGAAGAAAGAAGAAGAAAGAAGGAAGGAGGAAGGAGGAAGAAGGAAGAAGGAAGAAGAAGAAGAAGAAGGCTGCTCACCCTGTATTAGCTACAAAGCACAAACATCTGTTTCTAGCTGAGCTTTCTTGAAAGTGGCCTGTCTTATGGCAAAATGGGAGGAAGGCTTATTGAAGGCACCAGAAACAAGCAGGAAATGAGCAGAGGTTGCAGACCACCTACCCGCTGCGCAGCGAGCTTTGCCTGTGGCCCAGAAGCAGCTTGAGAAACTGGTCCCTGGGGAGAGCAGCTGCAGAGCCAGGCCCAGACCCCCTGCCCATCTCCCAGCCCAGGGCTGTTCATCTTGGTATACTTGGTGCATCTCCGGATTAGCAGGTGGCACTCCCCAATTAATGTGAAGGACCACTCGTCTTTTTTGAAATTGCTAGGTTATTTTAATTTTTAAACTTGTATCTATACTTGGACATTGAAAGATCCTCCCTGTTCTATGCTTGCTGGGGACTGCACTTAGGTGTCTGATTTTAAAACAGATTCTCAAAGGTATTTAACACAAATAACAAGTCACTGGGCATCCACCATATGCAAAGCAACTGCAGTAAGCCTGGTGGCAGCGAGTGACATAGAGAAGGCTTATCCTCCACGTCTGTTATTCCAGACAGACTGCAACTACTTTAATAGAGGGACAAAAATACACTGGGAGAAAAAAGATTCATCAGGTCTAGGGGAATACCAACTCCATGAGGGCAGAAAATGTTTTTTCTCTCCTTTTTTTCAGTGCCTGTATGAGTGCCCACACATCATGCACACTCTGGGAATACATGCTGCATGGATTCCTACTGTGGAGGTGCTCAGTGTAGCGCTAAGTCTGTCGACTGTTTGGATGACAGAGAAGGAAGGAAGGAATGAAGGAACTGGTGTGCATTCGCCTGAGACTTGAATAATGGGAGGAACTGGGCAGTCGAAACAGTGAGAAGCACTTCCAGCTGGGGAAACTTCTAGGAAAAGCGCAGAAGTAGAACCACCTCCTGAGAGCTGGAGCACGGGGAGGGGGTATGGAAACTCAGTCTGGATCCGTGGCCTAGTCCTGGTTTCCAAAGGCCTAGGATGCTCTAGCCAGAATTTGGCTTTCATTTTGCACACAATATGGAGTTGGTATTCCCAAATTTCCATATCCGCTCACTCCATTTTCTCACATCCTTTTTATCCACACTGCTAATGGGATCATGGGTTAGTAAGTCCTGTCCCCTACGAAGCAAGCGTGTACCTAAGTAGGATTTTCTCCATTGAATCAAGGGTATTGACTCAAATGGTGAAAAATCTGGATACTAGGGCAAGACTTTAGGGAAGATGTTTTGGGATGGGTCAGAGACACAAAATCTCAGTTTGCATGCTAGTCCTACAAATGACCTCTGCCTCTTGGGAAAGCAAGCCCTAGGGAACTTGCATTATCCAACTCAAGAGGCTAGACTCAAAATTATTTGTTCTGTTTTTTGACTGTGGAATATATAAGTGCACCTCCCTCTCTGTAAGTGTATGTCTGAACTGTTCTATGTAAGTAGTTTTTTGTTACTTGAATCGAACTTTAAATGCACCAGTCAAGTTCCCTATGGAAAGAGATTGGCATAGAGACTTTTTGAAAAATTAAGCATTTCAAGTGAAAGAAGCCAATCTGAAAAGGCTAAATACTGTATGCTTCCAACTACATGACATTCTGGAAAAGGCAAAACTACAGAGACACTGAAAGATTAGTGTTTGCCAGAGGTTGGGGAGAAGGATAGATGAATAGGCAGAGAACAGGGGATTTTTAGGGAAGTGAAACTACTCTCTATGATGCTGCAATGGTGGATACACGTCATTACGCATTTGGCCAAAGCCACAGAATGTACAACACCGAGAGTGAACCCTCATGCACACTATGGACACTCGGTGATAATGATCTGTCCACGTCGCTTCATCAGTTGTAACAGGTATACTCTGTGGGCTCTGCTGACAATGGGGGAGGCTGTGCATGTGTAGGGCAGGGAGTATGTAGAGAAATCTCTGTGCCTTCCTCTCGATCTTGCCGTGTACTAACATTGCTCTAAGAAATAAAGTCTATTTAAAAAAATAAAGTATTCCCATTAATTTATAAGTTTTGCCACACTTGTAATGTCAACTCTAACCACTTTAACTTGGTTGACCAACACTGAATAAGTCATTGTGTATATCTCACCCTCCTCGATCCTAACCCCACCAAAAATAGAGAGAGTGTGCGAAATAAGGAGCTGAAAAGGCCCTCCCTGGTTCCCTCGTGCCTTTCCAAGGAATGACACGGGCTGGAATTATGAGGCCTGGTCCTGACACCAAGAGTAAAACTCTACCTGCAACCAGCGCAGATTTAGAGAGATGAGCTGTTCGGGACTTTATATCACTGGGGACTCGTGACGGGTGCTTGCAATTACTTACATTATTTAAAGTTTCTGTTTAAATTTGTCCCCAGTGTTAGAGACTTTAATACTAGGTTGAAATAATATATAATATAATGTAAATAATCTATATCCTTGTCTTGCACATGCACCAACACTCTTGTGTCAGTGAAACTAGGACCTTGAAGAAAATTCATCACACTAACAATTGTCTATAGGTTAAAACACTTTAGCCTGTATGAAGTACCCATATATCATCATCTCATCTTGTTTAGGATAGTACCACTCTTATGTTGGTAAGGCGTACTAGAATATGATGTTCATTGATTAAAAGGTATAATTAATTTGTTTTACATTAGCAGGAGTGGTTTAATTCCTACACAGTGTACTAAGATGCCTCTCATGGCTCACGATCCTGGAAGATGCATTCTCAAAGTGAGTGGATATATGTTGGAAGCAAAAATCAGGAATTTAAAGAATGGCAAGTTTGGTATGGAGGGTCAGTTCTCCATATGGTAAAACGGCGCTTATAACCAAAACAGGCACGGTGTCTATGGAGAATCAACCGATGAACCCAGGCACTGATTCGTGTAAACCAACTTTACAGATAATTGATTTAATTGATTGGACTATGGTCTCTTCTGAATGTGGGACAACTTACAACAGGGTGGGCTCTCCAAACTATGTCATGTGAGGTCACATGTGAACTGACAAACAGGGTTTTTCTACAGGAATGATAATACTACCATGTTACCCTTTTGCCCAAAAACGAAATAAAAACTCCTTAACTTGGCCAAGGAAACCCAACACATTCTAGTCCTTAGAAACCCTTAAGTCCTGCAAAGAAGGGACTTGAGCTTGTTACTCTTATTAACTACTCTTGCAGTCACAGAGGCAGGTTAATTTGGCAAGGAATGGCCTATGTCATTTTGATTTTTGGGAAACCCTTCTATTCTACAAATTCAAGAAATGTTTGGATGTGCTGAGAATCAGAAACCAATCTTGGCATCCAAGTCACTGGTTAAGGACTTTGCTTTTTGTCTGGATAAGGTCCCACCTTACAGTTCAGCAGAAAGACCTAATAAATGAAAGCAGAAACTTGCCATAGCTCAAGTCCAAAAGCAAGAGGCACATCCATGTAAAATTTTTGTGCTGCGAGTGCTTTGAAGGAAGTGCGCGTGCTCTGAAGCGTGCACATGAGGAATGGGCTGGTATTCTTGTACTGTCATCCCAAACAAACCTCTCTCCTCCTTGCCAGCCCCAGACCTTTCGTACATTACCCAGCAGAGTTTCCCGAAAAGCACTTGGAAACCAAAGTGTGAAACCAGAAATACATGTATTCAAAAAACAAGTGCATTATTTTAACAAGTTACTGTGGTAGGGGCTTCAGGTGTCCATGGGTGTGGAGGAGGAAGGGAGGAGGAAGAGTCAGGAGGAAGCGTGTTGGGATACCCAGACATGGAAATAAGAAACAGAAACCCCAAAAGACACACCAGCAGAGAGGCCTGTAGCTGTAAACATGCTCTTGTCAAGTTACCCGTTTCTAAAGACTCGGATCTGAGGCCAGATAGAAATCCATTACTTTGGGGCTTCCAGGAATGTCAGTGTTTGTATTTCAGGGCCCAGACAGCAGAAAGGCAATCCATATTCAAGTCCCATAACATTATAAGTTGGTGAATTCCAAGTAGAGTGTGTTTATATATATATATACCCTGACTGTGTGACTTTCTGACATACGAAGTAGAAATCGACCTAATGAACAAAATGTGACAGTGACAGCGTGTGTCATCCAGGTACACGGGTTATGTACACACCCGACTCATGTTCATTCACGCCATGGCCTGTTACCCATTGTGGGAATTACAAAAGCTTTTGTCTTTCTCCCTCCAGCTTCCTGCCTTCCTAAAACATTTCACTGGCCGTCAGCCGGCGATGGAAGCCGGGTGCGGAAAGAGTGAAAAGGAGAAAGTCCTCCTAGCCCACACAGCGGCTTCTCAGCACTTCAGGTGAAGGTTTGCGGTGGAGCCCCAGGGAGAGCCCTCTGGCGAGTGAGAGCCGGGTTCCTGGGACCCCACCTTCTTCACCCCCAGCCAGTCAGGGACCGACAGTGCGGATCTCCCAGCTGCACGGCCCGGCCGTCTCTCTCCTTCCTCTCCCTTGTGCGGCCACAGGGCCTGTGAAACTATTCCGAAGCTCTGTGCAGTGGAAAAGAGATGAGCACTCCTCTGACCATGGCCAGGGAAACTGGGGTAGCACAGAATAAGTACTGTGAACTTGTTTTCTAAATGCAAAAATTAAACTTGAGATAAGCAAAGATTTTCAAATTCCCACAGTGGCTAGCCTCAACTGCTAAAGATTGTTTTCCGGGACAAGAATCCTGGGATGACTTTGAACGTCTGGCTGTCCATTCACCAAAGTTAATGATGCTGAAAGAATGTCACAGCAAAGGCAAGAATGGAACACTCTAAATGTCCTTTTGGCAACTGCCACCCCAGGGGAGCCTTCAACAGACCTCATCAAGCCTCCCCAAATAAACCCACCATCTTGGTGAGAGCAGTGTGCTCACCATGAAAACGTGGCCTCAAGATCGTGTCTCGGACTCTTGCCCAACAGAGCCATAGCTCCCAAGAATCCCCGATGGAACCGGACATGCTACTGGGGGTCCCCTGTCCGCTTCCATCGTAGAAACATCTCCAAGAAGGATGGTTTCAGTGACAGAATCCAAAGAACTTGTGCTAAAGTTCAACTGCATCCTCAAAACCCTGAACACACCTGTTTTTAACATGATGTCTACCCATTTGTGAGCTCATTAATTCACTTAGCAAACATTTAGTGACTAACTATTCCAAACCTCGCTCTGTGATACAATTTAAATGCCTCTTGCGAGAAAACCCAAGGGGTCTAGCTATCTGTCATTTGTATGTCATTGTCTTAAGAAGAATTCCCATTTCTTTGGATGGGAGCTTCAGAGAAATTCAACCACAAATACTCATAAACATCATCTACATGGGCTGGGCTCTACTGCTTTGGAAAATCCTGCTTTAATTTGTAATAAACACATTTTATGATATAATAAATTATTTTTCATTTTTATTTTCAAATAAACCAGGCAGTTAAAAAAAAAAAAAAAGGAACTCCTAGGCAGCTCTTAAGCAAGTCTTGCTATTGGCATCACTTAGGAAAAATAACAAGTGTGTAGGCTCATCGTCTCTGTTAACGAGGCTGTGTTGGGGTATGGGCATGTAAGGATAACCTCTCACATTCCCTCCTGGGTACAGCTCATGAGTATGTTTACATAGACAGTCTCATTCGGTTTTAATATAATCTTCATACGTTCCAGGTATTAACACTTGCACTCGTTACAATGATTTCCCTAGTGATCTGCCTTCCTAATTGTATCATTTGTATCGTGCACAGATGTCTACAATTCGTGTGTGACGTTATGACATTGTATACTCCCATGGCTACTGTGTCCATCTCAGGCCATTAAACTGTACGCTCCCGGAGGGCAGGACATACCTTATTCATTTCTGTATCTGCAGTGGGCCGGCTGCACAGTCGCTGAATGGGTGCAGGTGGCTACTTTACCTCTCTGTACTTCAGTTCCTTACCTGTAAAATGGGCTTAATGATTGCACCTACCTGTCTTCTCTGTCCCAATCCACAGATCACTTAATACAATGTCCAGCATATATAAGTACTTTGTAGTGTTTCCTATTACTATTATTGTCTTTGTTATTGTTATTTTAGTTGATTGAATTAAAGTTCATGAGGGGAGCTAACTTATAGAAGTGAATGTGACAGATAATTGGCAGAAAGAATAGAACATCGGGGATTCTGTACACTGGTCCTAGCTCTGTCTAATCTACCAAACTAACTTGTAGGATTTTTCTCTTTTCAAAACTACTTCTATTACTGTACTAAAAAAATCATTTACTTGTAAGGATTCCCCGCACTTTTCTCCTGTCCCAGTGGCATCTGCCTTCCCAAATACAGAGTAACCCTCTACACGCTGGGTGGCAGAGGGGACAGGCCTGTGGTGGCATCTCTTTTTTTCACACATTAACATTTCACAATTCCATTTGTCGGACTGCTTCATAAGCCAAAACCCTGAACCAGGAACCAGATAAAATTGACCCGGCTTTCAGAATATAAAAGAAGAAAACTAAAAGTATGATCAACTTTGGCACCACTGAATTCTATTTTATTTATTTTTCTAAGGGTCTATTAAACTTGCCATATGGTAATACAAGATTTAGTTGAGGAATGTGCATTTTGAGTCTAAATCAGACACTAACAAGAAAAGCTAACATGGAAAACACCTTGTAAACTGTTTCATAAAACTGAACATAAGCCAGGGGAGGGTCAGGGTTTCTCCGGGCTGCTGGCAAACCTGCGGAGGTGACGCTGGCTCTCTCCGCACTCCAGGCAGTCCAGCTACACGGGCTCTCTGGTTTGTATATTCATCATGGTTTAGTTCACCAGAGCGGATGCCAGTGAACAGTGCCTAAGATTCGAGATTTTGTAAAAATATGATAATGTGTATGAAGACTAGAATTAGATTAGGGAGTGCAGTGACGAAAGTGGGTAAATCCTTCTGTCACTCGATTTAAATACTGAAATAAGGAAAGACAAAGAAGTCTCTTAAAGAAATAACTACTTCTCGATTCTCAACTAGAGGCAATGCCTCTTCCCTCCCCAGCAGAAGGGTGTCTGGGAATACGTGGGGTGATTTGGGTTGTGACTATGGTTGGAGGGGTACTCTGGCCATCAGACGGCAGAGCCAGGGACACCTGAAAATGTGGTCTTGACCCACGTCATCAAGAAAGACTGTTGACCTAAAATTCCCACGGTACCTCCTACAGAGCTCATCAAGGGATGACAAATTGTTGGAAGAGATATTGAGACCAAAGTCGTCTTCTTTCTGGGACACATCCAATTACATAAACATTTACGTTTTATCACATCTCTACTTCCCCAAGAATCTCGGCCACACCTGTGAGTATCAAACCTACTTAAAGATCCTAAGCAGATGATAAAATTACTCAGTGACCAAACTATAATTAGCTATTTACAAGTAAGAAAATAAGAATCATTCTGCATATTTGCTTAGTTTTATTTGTTTAATTTCCTCTTACCTAAACTGGAGCATTAAGATCAAAAGTCTGAGAATTCATAGGCCAAAAAAGTGAACATGATTCAAAGCCCCATCTAACACTTGTCAATAATGGAAAGGAATTCCTTTTCTAATTGCACATGAAAAAAATGAGTATTCAATGAAAGTATTGTGGAAAATAGGAGTTGGGCTAGGAAGGTGAATTACTTCCAGATTTTTCAATGTTCGAAATGCACCTTGGACCTAACAGGTTCCTAAGAGATCACTTCATCCTCCCTCTAAAACCTGCCCCCTCGCCTGTCAAACTCTTTCCCCACTTCCTGCTTTATTTGATTGCGGAGCATGTACGATGAGCTTGAATGAATATACATGGGCATTTTTATTTGATTATTATCTAAAACAACAGATATACCAGAATGTAAAACCCATGAGGGCAAAGACTGTTTCCCCAGAACTTAGAACAATTCCTGGCACATAGCAAACATGGAATATTTGTAGAAAGAATGAAGGAAGGAAAGAAAGAATGAAATGATGCACTATTGTATGCTACCGCAAGGTACTCATACAAAATACTACATGCCAGCATTCTGTGAAGCTGATACTGCGTTAGCCAGTATGTAAAGTCACTTACTGGATCAGATGCTGAACACTTTAGAGTTTAATAAACACCTTTTGATCACTGTCTTATTCGATCCTCCTAACCACTCCGTATGCCATATAGGATATATTTTATCATCACCGGTTTCGAGATAAACACATGGGGGTGTCCCCAAAGTTTGCTTGTGAGTCTGGTATTTGTAAGCTCTAACCCACCCATAGAAACACATCACGGTAGCAGTGAGGGTGGCGAACCCCACGTAAGGTGCCAATGTCAGCTACGCCTGCTGAACTCATCACACTGTGCAGGGCTACTCAGAGCAGTCGAGTTCTATAATGTGGGAGATGGAGGTCTGAATTCAGGAGGGAAAGGAAAGAAAACGAATGTTTTGAAGAAAGCATCCCCAAATCACAGTGGTAGGGGGAAGAAAGAAGTTACAACTACTAAGTTAGTTTCTCTTTTTCATGAGCTTAGGAGAAGGAAATGACTGCACGTGGACAGTTCATGCACTTTTGAGCTCAGACCTGCAGACTCTCTGTTTGCCATGTCCTGGTGGACACTGTGCCCGACTTTCCTATTTTTTCATGTCAGGAGCCTTAGTAGGGCCTCAAGGAGAAGAGTTTTGTGCCCATGGCCACTCTTGAGCACAGCTCCTCAGCCGACCCTCAGCTCCAGCCCGTGGACCTGCGAGAGGCAGGCGGTAGGCAGAGAAGGATGGAAGTGCCCAGGCCCTGCACACCAGCCTCTCCTTCTGAGACGGGGTTTTGAAATGTAGCGAGTTTTCAGAACATAAAACAGTCTACCGATACGTACTTCAAGATGAAATGGAGGACATGCTCAAAAAAAAAAGAAAGAAAATAAGATAGAAAGAAAAGGCTTAGAGACATGTCAAAAGGATGCAGGAGCTTCCAATGACCACAGCTAAGACACACTGAGCAAAAAAAATAATAAAGTATTGGATTATAAGCTAAAAAATATAATGAATATCCAAATGCCCTTGCTGATATAAATAAATGATGGAATTAAATAAATACATGGGGGAGAAAAGATAACCCTTCTTTAGAGAACAATCCCAAATTATAAACATAGAAGGAATGAGGGAAATAGACATTCACCTTTAGAACCCCACAGTCCTAATTGTTATAACAAGATCTACTGATGATGCTACAATTAGGAGCTACACTCTACGGAAATTGGATATTTGTGTACCTTCAAAATTTCTCCCTCAAAATATTTATTAATTACTATTGTTATATTAACATATGTCCACAAATTCTTTGCTACTTCCCTCCACCCCTGCCAGGAGAGGAAGCTTAATTCCCCTTTAGTGTGGGCTGCACTTAGTCATTTCCTTCTAGGGAAAAATATTTTGGAAAGGGGGAAAAGCAGTAACTTTGTGGTGGCGAAAACTAGTAGGCACCACCTTGCCCAAGCCATCCAGGTCAAGGGGCCCGCAGTAACGCAGACTGGTGCCATGTACTCTCTGATACGATGCAACGAGATGGACACATCCCCTCTGAGCTGTTCTTCCTGAACATTCCATGACCTCTGTCCAACCATGACACCCAAATGAGGGACAGTCTACCAAATTCCTGAGCAGTACTCGTCAACATGTCAAGGTCACGAAAGACAAGGAAAGAATGAGAAACTGTCACGAATTGGAGAAGACAGAGATGTGACAACTAAATGCAGTGTGGTACCCTGGATCAGAACAAGGACACCAGTGGGCAATTTGAGAAATCTGGATAAAGCCTTTAGTTTATTTAAAAGCAGAGGGTGGGAAATTTTTTTGTAAAAGACCAAATAATAAATATTGTCAGGTTTGTAGGCCATATGGTCTTTTGTGAAACCACTCAATTCTGTCATGGCAGTGCAAAGGCAGTCAAAGGGTATGTCTGTATCCCCAAAAAACCCTATTTTTATAGGCAGTAGGCTGGATTTGGCCTGGGAGCCATGTTTCCTGACTCCTGTTGTTAACATTGTATCGATGTTAATTTCTTAGTTTGGATCACTGTCCTGTGGTCAGGTAAGATGTCAACACAGGGGAAGCTAGGTGAAGGGGATGCAGGAACTCTCTGTACTACCTTTGCAACACTTCTGTCAATTTAAAATTACCTCTAAAAAAGTTTTTAAAATGAAGTAGAAATAATTTGGTGATTGTGTGCCATTTCTGGATGGCTTCTGTTACCCATACTCTGTACCTTCGCCCCCCCAGTGACTGTATTTATTCAAGAAATAGCCATACAAATAGACCACATCCTGTAAGTACAGACAATTCCATCGGTAACTTTTCTGTGTCTACTCTACACAGAATGAAAGATGGCAGGCTCAGAATATCATGTCAGCATTGGAAGAGATCGTAGGATGTAATTCTTGAGAATGAGGGTATCTAAGCCTCAGAATGGATCCCCAACGAGGCTAAGAGGAATGAGTTTGGCAGCTTCAAATCTATGGACTACTCTTCTGCTGATAAAAATGGCTGGACAGATCCCCTTGAAACCTAGGTCATGGTACTCACTTTCAAGAATTCCAAAAAAGCAAAACTGAAAGTGTTCCCTGTCTTCTATTCCAAACTTCTCCTAATAAAGATGAGAACTGCTTTGTCATGGCTAATGAGAATGACCAGAACCAGAATTCATATCTCTGGGCACTCATCCTTCTGTAATAGTAGTATCAAAACCATTCTGGACTCATGAAACCCTTTCTCCAGCACATTGTTAGGCAGGAGTTCAGTGCCTAAAGCAAGCAGCCTCACAGAGAGGGAGCATTAGGGCTGGGCCTTAGAGGATGAGTAGGAGTTTGTGGGCATACTTGAGCCAGAGCCTGGAAGCCCCCACCATGTGGGAGAACCTAAATGTGGAGCCAGTGCCGCAGGTGGTAGGGTGCAGAGGGTCCTCGGTCCGAGACTTGAAAGGACCTGTCTGCTGCAGGAATCAGTTGGGCCTTAACAAAGGCCACAGAATGGGAAGCTGGAAGAGGATTTTCTCTAGGTGAGTGACATGCCCAAGCTCGTGTTTTGGAATGGTGACACCAAAAGTAGAAGTCGATCCAGTGTAGGGAAGCTAACATGCCCATGAACCAAGAGGAGGAGCTGGCCGGATCCTGTGCCATCCAGACCTGAGGCTGGACAGCAGGTGTCTGGCCAGACCTCGTAGCTCACTCCTTCTCTGCAGGCACCTCCTTGTGGGAAGGGCCAAGGTCTAGAGCCCTGAGCTGCCTGGGGGTGGGGGTCTGCATCCCGGGTCTGACACCTCCGGGAAGATGAATTTTCTCCCGCCATCTCAGACTGCTGAGGTTGAGTAAGGAGGCGCTAATTACCTTGGAAATGCGAGTTTGTGAGTCAGAGCTTGTAAGTTGCAGGAGCAGTGCAAGCACAGCAAGGACACCAGGTACAGAGCTGAGCCGGCCAAGTAGGTCACCCAGTTTGACTTCCAATCACTTCAGCCCATCTTGCCGCCCCTCACGCTCTGTCTAGGCAGGTGAGGGCTCCACGGAACCATCTACCAGTAAATCCCTTCACGTACCTCGTTCAGATTTTCATTACTCTTCGGGACACTGAGCCCATTTTTTTTTTGTCTTAACATGATCATACATTTAATTCTATGTATAAAACTGTTCTCTATTTCTTATTTCAATAAGAAAACGTAATTATTTTTGATACCAGGGAGTGGTGAAATAGTAGTGATTCAAACTTGATCCCATCTTGGCATATGAGAAATTGACTCAAATCTGGGAGTGTCAAAAATGAAGAAACATTTACAATCGCCTAGCAGGAAATATCCTTTGTGGTTACAGAGAAAACAATCAAGAGAGGAAAAAAATTTTTTTTGAAGTACATGGTTTGGGGATACTATTATTTTGTGAAATGAAGTTGGATTTAAATGTATGGTATAATAAAACCGAACCGCAATAAATCTCAAGAATAAAAACATTAAAAAGTAAAATAAATAAAGGTATGGTATAAATATTATTTTGCAGTTCACTTAGGTTTTACATAAAGTGGGTAAGTTTGGAACTAAACAAGCATACATATATATATTTATGTATGTAAATAAACTTATTTATGTATAAACTGACATATATAAATATATATTTACAGGTAAATAAATATATATAAAATCAAAAGAAGGAGTAAGCTGGAAAAAATGAGCCAACTGATTTTTTTCCCATGAGATTGTGGCTGAGGGAAAGCGGTTAAACATTTACTCACAAGAAAATCTATCCTTTAAAGAGTCTACACTTCCCAGAAACAGCGCTGAAATCTGGGAGGGGCAGTTCTTGCCAACACGTGAGTCATCAATGGAGTACATGTGAGAGGTGAGACCCATTGTTGGTCCTTGACTTCATCAACAAAAATGGTCATGTCTGGGGACTTCCTGTGGGTTCACCGGCCCCACCCTCCCAAAGCACTTACTGCTGGTATATTCCCTAGCAGAAGTCTTGGACGGGAAACGGCGAGTTTCTCAGCAGGGAAGCCGAGAAAGGAGAGAGCGTGAGGAGCCTGGATCTTACTGCGCATACCCCCTCCCGGCAACTGACTGAGCATCTTTCTGATACACCATCCTCTTGTCCCAGGCTGAAGACCCTGACAGGTGCCCCGGAAGGGCTTGTCCTCCCACCTCTTGGTGACACGATGCCCCAAAGGCCCAGAAGAGACACTGCACCAAAGACTCAGACTTCCACTCTGCCTCTCGTCTTCCTCAGCTTTTTACCCTGAAAATCATGCACTTTTTGTGGATTTAAAAATCTCACTAGGCCACATGATATAGCCTGTGGGACAGACCAAGGACTTGCTCTGAAAATGTCATCAAAAATAACGAGATGCCTGTGTAGAAGGTGGCACCTTTGCATCCCTTGTTCTCACAATAAAGAAACAGGGTGAAATAAAAGACTTGGCTTGATTGAGTTTTTGTTTTTTGGAGAAAAAAATTGTGATAAGAAGTCTCTAGCCAACAAAAATGTCTCTAGGCTTAATGATAATTTATCTACTTTTCTCAGTGAAATGGATGGATCTAATTAGGGAAACATTGTGGACAATACAGGATCTTCATAATGACCACAGCTAATACTAGTGACATGGCCACGCTGTGGAGGGCTCTATGAGAAGTGCCTATGTGAATGAAAGTACCTAACCTGCGCACTAGCCTTTTAAAGTAGGAACTACTACTACGCCCATTTTAAAGATGAGGAAACTAGCACTATTAGGCATCTACCCAAAAGAGCACAAAACACTCTACGATAAGGACATCTGCACCCGAATGTTTATGGCAGCACAATTCACTATTGCAAGAATGTGGAAACAACCCAAGTGCCCATCAATCCATGAGTGGATTATCAAAATTTGGTATATGTTTGCAATGGAATATTACTCAATCATAAGAAATGACAGTGATCTAGCACCACTTACACTTTCCTGGATTAAACTTGAGCCCATTATCCAAAGTGGGGCACCACAAGAGCAGAAGAACGGGATCCATTTGTACTCAGCATCAAATTGGTATTAACTAATCAACACATAAATGCACATATCAGAACAACATCTATTGGATGCTGGGGAAGGGGGAGGGCGGCGGGAGGGGGGGGAGGAGGGAGGAGGGGACGGGTATTTGTATACACAAGGAGTGCAATGCGCACTACCCGAAGGATGGACATATTTGAAACACGGACTTGGGGGTGGGGAACCAAGGGCAACACGCGTAACCTAAACATCTGTACCCCGTAATATGCTGAAATAAAAAAAA
>CAUYRB010013125.1:0-13574 GCA_963574695.1 Propithecus perrieri | reverse complement strand
TCACTCTTTTGCCTGGGCTAGAGTTAGTGCCGTGGCATCAGCCTAGCTCACAGCAACCTCAAACTCCTGGGCTCAAGCAATCCTTCTGCCTCAGCCTGCCGAGTAGCTGGGACTACAGGCATGCGCCACCATGCCCGGCTAATTTTTTCTATATATTTTTAGTTGCCCGATTAATTTCTTTCCATTGTTAGTAGAGACAGGGTCCTGCTCTTGCTCAGGCTGGTTTCGAACTCGTGAGCTCAAACAATCCACCTGCCTCTGCCTTCCAGAGTGCTAGGATTACAGGCGTGAGCCACCGTGCCTGGCCCCAATCATTTCTTGATGATTGACAGTTTCACTTGGTATTATAGTAGATATCTTTTCAGGCTGGGAATGGAGAGAGAATCTAAAGCTTGAAGATAGGCTCCTACCAGGAGCTGCTGGCCCGGGACAGGGCCTTTGCCTAATTCTTGTGCATGTACACCAGCAGATCAGGAAAGACTCTTGGAGGACAACAGATGATGGACATCAGAAGCCCAGGCAAAGGGGCCAAGCAGGTAGAAAATGGCATGCTAGTGATGGACACTTTGGACAGGCGGCTGTGGAGACAGCTCAATAATTCCTCCTTCTGCAGCAAGGAAGCTCCACAGCCAAGAAGGAAGGGACCTGGAAACCAACGAGGCTCAGATAGCTCCATTGTGCACAGGGCCCACAAGCCCAAGTAGCCCTGGGCATTTCACAAGGTGACTATTCCATGGCAGTATTGCTTCCTGCAGTCTGCACTTGTATCTACTGAGCAATGTCCTGTGGTCACCAAGGAACTTAAAATGGAGCCTCAGTGGGAACATGGTGAGCCTTTTCTACACAGTGGACTCAATGATCCTGCAGGTCATCAAGGTGTTCATAGGCTCCCCTCTCCCACACAAAGCAATAATGGACATGCTTTTGAATCAGAGATAACCAAGCAAGTCGGAAAAGTGGAATAGGATATTACAGTTTGTCCCCCTCTGAATAAAGATATCCCTCAGAAGCAGGTTTAAGTTAAGACTCTAAGAAACAGTTTATGAGAGACCCTTCTCAGCACCCTGAGATAAATACGGTAATACAGCCATGAGAAAAAAGCAGGGTAAAGCAATATGCCAAATGAGTGGGTCAGGTACTAACCACTATGTATGAGTTTGCCTCTTTCAGGTCTCCACCCCAGATGGAAACAAAGAAGTAGAAGAAACCCTATGAAGTGCCTCAAACATCTCACACCTCATTGAAGTTGTCAGAAATGAAATCTAGGGTTCATCATACCAGAGTAAAGAGGTGTCCCACAGAAAAAGAGAACCAGGCCCCTAGTGGAGGGGCCAGTCTTTAGGCAATCTAAAGTAACTGTTTAAGGAAGGGGAAAAATGAAAATGTTGATTTTTTTTTTTTTTGCTAACCTTTCTTTATTTGTTCTGTCTATTGGAGATACAACTCCTTAGTGAGGATTTCCCCAGGCTATTGCCTCTTCTATTGATCTGTATTTGTCATCTGTATATGATTCCTGTATTTGTAGAAGCTGGTCTCTTGATCACCTACAGGGTGCTTTCCTGCCCAGCCCTATATCAGACATTGTCTACAAAGCAAGTCCATTTTGCCTTAGCAATCCTTGCTGTTGTAGTTATTGCTATTTCTTCTGTCGTAAATATACTGCCAAAGCTTTGCAATGATATACATAAGTATAAACCTTCCATCTGAAACATCACCCCCAGTTCAGCAAGAAGTGATTGGATGATTCCATCTTCCCTCCTCCCATAGATATGGAAGGGAAACATTGAGAGTGGGGAATATATAACAGAGGGAATGGCCTAAAATAAAAATGGCAAAGAGATTTTATGTCTCCTTAAAACTTCTCCCATTCTTTTTGGGAACTGCATTCTGGTCTGCATCCATGAGGCAGGTTAGGTCTTTTGTTAAAACTCCCAGGTGGCACCAGCCCCACAGGTGGGCAGCTTGTGGAGTTCACAGGCTTTGTCTTTGGCTGAGATGGGACTATTAGAATAGTTAACCACAGTAATTGCCTGAACCTGAGAACCTTCCCTTTAAAAGATCTGTATTTCTGCCTATGTTTAGGAAATTTGGGATTTTGAGGAGAAGGTCTACCATATTTCTTTCTTTGTTGGCAAAGTAAAGTCTCTCTTTCCCTCCTCCCCAGACCTCTTGTCCTCATTCTGCTGATTCAGCCTCGTGGACAAGTGGCTGAGTTTTTGGTAACAATCTGATCCTGGACCCAGTCCAGTTTCTGTTGTGACTTCTGAACTGAGATCAGATCAATAATTTGCTCAAAACACAATTCACAGAGCTTTGTAATCCAAGAGAGAACTTAGCCATGATCCCCAGTTGCTGTGAGACAGCAATGGTCAAAATGGTCCCAGCAGCTACCTCACTTGGTCACTCAATTCTCCCAGGGGTAAATGTAAATTCTACTTCAGGATCCACTTTCTGACACCATCTGTTAAAATGAAAAACCTTTGACAAATTAAATTTAGCAGAGCTTAATTGAGCAAAGGCATCCCCCAAAACTAATAGGTCCAGAGAGACTTCAGCATTGCCACTTTGCTGAAGATTTATGGACAGAAAAGGAAAGTGACCTACTGAAAATGGAAGTGAGGTACAGAAAGAGCTGGATTTGTTACAGCTCAGCATTTTCCTTATTTGAACACAGTTTGAACAGTCGTCCACCTTTGGCAAAAACACAGTGACTGGCACAAAAGTAGGTTACAGCCTTATTACACATCCAGATAGGTTACAGTTCACTATGTACAGAGAAACCTTTAGGGCTGGGCGTGGTGGCTCACGCCTGTAATCCTAGCACTCTGGGAGGCCAACGCTGGTGGATCGTTTGAGCTCAGGATTTCGAGACCAGCCTAAGCTAGAGCAAGACCCCGTCTCTACTAAAAAAATAGAAAGAAATTAGCTGGACAACTAAATATATATATATATATACGTATATACATACATATATAAAATTAGCTGGGCATGGTGGTGCATGCCTGTAGTCCCAGCTACTCAGGAGGCTGAGGCAGAAGGATTGCTTGAGCCCAGGAGTGTGAGGTTGCTGTGAGCTAAGCTGATGCCACGGCACCCTAGCCCAGGCAATAGAGTGAGACTCTGTCTCAAAAACAAAACAAAACAAAACAAAAAAGAATCTTTAGGCTGAACTTGCAATATGTAAGGAGGCAGCTGCTTTAGGTTGAGGACTAAACTCTGATTTTTTTTTTTTTCCCCAAATTTCTTTCTAAAGGGGCCTGGTGAGTCATGCCTACAAATGATATAATTTCAGTAGACAGATTTTTATGATGTAGTTTACTTCACAACTTGATGGTTTATGGTGCCTCTACTTGCATATATTTGTGTAAATGGAAAGGTTCAAAGGCATACCAGGTTTTCTAGGGCTCCAGCTGGTTATAACCAATTTGGTGCACAAGTTTTTATTAAAGGGCAAATTACATCAAGAAAAATTCAGAGATCAAATGATCAACCCACCATTATAGAGTTAAAATGTCTCTTAAGCTGTCTCTTTTCTTTTCTGGCTACCCTAAAACCTGCTAACATTTTCTACTGATTTTTGAGATAAACTCATTGTGTCTGGTATCTACAGCTGAAAGGCTACCTGGAAATATCACAGTCAGTTCTAGCTAAAGTGTAAACATTGAAAAAATAAACTCATTTTAAACTAAATAAAATAAAAAGTAAAAGAGGCTTTTTTAAAAAATAAAAATGCCATGGAAACTGCTTTACCCAAAACTTTAATCCACAGCCATAATTATTTTACTTATAAGGGCAACTAAAGTTTTGCCATGTGAACAAGTTCCAATTTTGTCAGAAGAAATTTGGATTAAGTTGTCTTTTACAAACTGGTGAGTTGTGTTATTATCTAATGGCTAGAGTTCTAGGGTAAAATATATTGGAACTTCCTGTGCATGTGTGTGTGAGTGTATATGTGTAGATATGATTTGTGTATGACCATGTATTATATGTTTGTGCCTACATGTTTCTGGACTGGCTTATAAATAAGGGAGAATTCATAAATTAATTCATCTAACCTAAATGGTTGACATGGATTTAGTAATCTTTGGTAGATAAGCTAGGTTATTAAAAAAAAGTACTATTGACAAAGTAAGAGTAAGAATGTTTTCAAATTGTCAGCATATTTTTTTTTTTTTGAGACAGAGTGTCATTCTGTTGCGCTGAGTAGAGTGCCATGGCATCAGCCTAGCTCACAGCAACCTCCAACTCCTGGGCTCAAGCGATCCTCCTGCCTCAGCCTCCTGAGCAGCTGGGACTACAGGCATACACCATGACACCTGGTTAATTTTTCTATTTTTAGTAGAGATGAGGTCTTGTTCTTGCTCAGGCTGACCTGAAACTCCTGAGCTCAAGCGATCCTCCTGAGTTGGCCTCCCACAGTGCTAGGATTACAGGGGTGAGCCACCACCTAAGTTTTAATGGACATTTTTATGTTCTTGAGGTGTCAGGATTTGACATAAATGTTATAAAACTATAAACTCAGCCAAAGACAAAATTATCTGTGTTTGTATGATTTTTCATAAGATAAATGTAATGTTGTTGGTCTAATGATAATAGCTAAATCTCCTGGGTTATCAATAAAAATACCTATATGTTTAACTTTAAGGTTCCTATTAGGTAAAAATGTAGATATGCCTAAACAAAAAAATAAGTGTCACTAAATTAGAATAAATAAAACACCAAGTAGATACAGCACAAAAACAAGAGTTTATGGTCAACGGTTTATGAAAATATTTTGATTTTGGTCTATAAATAGTAACTGTAGATATAATTTCCACTGATTTCAATATCTGTGAAAAGGTATACAAATATGTTTCTCACTCACCCTTTCTATCATCTGGTATTAACAGTACTGTTAAGAATTCAAAGCTGTCCTAGAAGTTGTAGTTACAAGAACTTAAACTGGAAGCTTTAGTTTTTCCTCAGTCTCATCCACTTTTTGTCCTACTCTTTACAAGCTAGCTGCTTATGTGCACATTATGTTGCTATAAATAAGTTTTCACGTAGGAAAAAATCCTTAACTGTTAATTTTTGTATAGTAATTTAAGATAAAAAGTGAATGAATTTTAAAATCAAAAGAGAATCTCAAAACAGTCTTACTCTTTAAAAATATACCATGTACTCAAGTTTACACACAAGTTGACAAATGTTTTGAGACTATTTAGATTGTTTCAGCTTAATCTTGATCCTCATGTAAAAAACATGTTACCACTTTGTGTCTTGTTTGAGATACTAAGGATTGGTGCTGAATCCAATTTCAGTCTAAAGTCAGGTGCTCTCATGTTGATGGGGTTCAGAAAATTATCCTAAAATGAAGGCCTCAAAAACAAAAGTTCTCTGACCTTGCCTTATCCTCCTGCCTCTTATACCAATTCTTCCCTGAAGCTAGCCATAGAAATCAGAATCCCTCTTCCCCAAGGCAGGCCAAATCCAGAACCCCTTTTTCTGAAAGCTAGCCATAAAACCTAAAATTATTGTATGTAAAAACTAGACATAAAGTAATTATCTGACCTACTTTGTTTTACTGTAAAACCCCCATTACAGAAAGGGCCGTGGCCCACACCCAGAAGGAAGGAACGTACACTCAGACGGGCCAAACAGATTCTAGATAGAAAGGCTTTGCTGGGTTTTCCACTCAGCCTGTTAGCATTAGCTCACACCCTTTTTGTCTAAACATATTTCTACATGGTTCTCTGTACTTTGTTGACCCTAAACATAAAAATGGACAATTTCCCTTGTATTTTTGAGTGTTCATTCTGAAGGTGCATGTGTATAAGTTTGTAATTTTTTCTCCTATTAATTTATCTGCTTCATGTCAGTAAATTTACAGCAAATCTTTATGGGAACAGCATCCTTTGCTCCCTACAGTTTGATTAAACTTTGGTGGCTAGTGACACTTTGATCCCTATAATGTCAATAGATTTTGTTTTGGGATGTGGTGATTTGGAAGGATCTAATTTAATACCTTTAAACAGGATATATTCTAAAATGTCTACTATATTTATATAAAATGTAGAAATGATGTTATAACAAATCTTACTAAATTAAATATGTTTGTTTTCCTTGATAAGATTTATGAGTTTAAAAACAATAATTAAAACTATATTTTAATCCCTGGTCTGTGTTATATGTCTAAATTACAGGATGTAAAAATGGTTAACAGAAAAATAACTTAAAATGATAACTAGAGTCTAAGTAAACCATTAAGATAAATAAATAGGCAATAAATAAATTAAGTAAATTAAACAAATATAAATGGGATAAATACAAATACAATTTTCATATAATTTAGAACCTTAAAGTCATGTTATGTCATGTTAAGAGTGTGATCATCAAATGTATCAGTCATTTATAAGATAAAATATTAAAACATTATTAAATATAAGTTTAAGTTTTTATACCTAGACATCTTATTTTTATATTTAGGAATGCTAACAAAACTGGAGACTGATTAACAGTTCAAAGTTACTTTAACTTCCTAGATTTTTCTAAGATTTGACATTATGATTAAATTAGAACTGCTAGATAGAAAAGAAACAATTCTATGAAAAATAAGATTTTTTAAAATAAAAAGTTTATAAGACATAGAAATAGTAATAGTTTTGTTAAAAAGATAATTTTGTCTAATTTATTGGTTTTAAAGCTGCTTTAAATTAAAATAAGCAAATGATTAAAACTAAGTGGATTTAAAAGTGAAAAATGAAGGTTATAAAAATCTTAACTTACAGTCAATGAGTAAAATAAGATGAAATTGTTTATAAAATTTCATTAAAGTTACCTTTACCATTAACACAGTAATGCAAAGGAAAAATCTGGCTTTTCTTTTGAACTAAATTTTCATATGATATTAATAGGAATAACAAAGGATTTTAGGAATAACAGCATGTTTTTTTGTTCATCTTTTGAATAAACCACAAAAAAAAAAAAAGGTGGGGTGGAGAAAAACCTTGCTTCCTCACTAATTTGCATTTCAGTTTGTCTATATTAGGTCTTGTGATTATTTGGGAAACTGAGTCTCCTCTCTAAAAGAATAAGATTCTTTATTTTTTAAAATCTTTGAATTATCAGTTTGGCTAAGTAAATGACTCTAATTTTATAGTAACCTGCAATCTTGTTTCATGACAAGTGTCTTATGATAATTCATGACTTGATTTCCTGCTTTTTATGCTTTCATCAAAAATTAAAGTTAATACAAATAAGAATTCTAGTCAATGCATGTGATTCTATATAGAGAGTATACCAAAGAATGAGACATGTGTTTAATAAGAAAAGTTATAAAAGAAGCATAAAATATATTCTCATTAAAATATGTGTAATTTTGTCCAATTCAAAGGTTATTTAAAGGTTGAATCAAAATTTGGATTTAGAAAGAAAATAAAAACAAAATAGAAAGTAATTTGTGAGCAAGAGAAGGAAATGTAAAAAGGCAACAAATATAAAAATACATTTTTGGTAAGAAAGGTTAAACAGAAAGGAGAACAATATTCTAGAGAAACAATCTTGTATGTATTTTTTGTTCTAAAACAACTGGTTATTTAGGAAAATAAAAATTGGACAAAACAGAAAATTTTAGACATGTTTTACATAAGGTCCTTGAAAGTTGGGATAAAGTTTACAAAAGGAAATTTATGAAGGAATGTAGTATGTGATCGAGTTGGCTATAAATAAAAAGAAATTTTGATTAAAATGAGTTTTTCTTAAAATATTAATTTGCTCTAAAATTACATGATGCACTCATTTTGATTCTATAACCTATTTCCTTTTTCAAATTAAAAAATCATACTACAGAAGGTTTTTTATTTACTTTTTCAGTATCTGGCCTAAAAGAAGCAAAGATTTCATGCTTTATCAAAATGATCTCTGTCTTCTCTTTATTAGGTTTTGACTAACTAGAAAAACTGAACTTTAAAAGGGTTAAGGTTTACACCCATATAACTTCCTGTGTCACCTTTAGAATCTTTTTTTTTTTTCTTATGTGTGTTTTAGTACAAACTGTACCCACTGCTTTCTTTCCCAAAGTTGTGCTAGCCTGTAAATTGGGTAAAGTCTAGCTTCTTTCTCTGAGAGAATACATGCATTTGTATCTGAACCTGCTTTGGGCGAAGAGGTTTCATACTTATAATGAAAAGACTCCTGCTTTCTTACTTGTGTTTTAGTACAAACTGTACCCAGTGATGATTCTCACTCTTGGTTAAATAAATGACCATTATTTTATAATGGCTTGCGATTCTATTTGAACAAATGTTTCAAGCCTTTAATATTAGACAGATTTTCCAAAACCCAAATTCTCAATCCAGCCTTTTGACCTCAAACTAGCTTTTTATATATTAGGGCCACTGAAAAATCAGATAGACACTAAGATAGACATATTTAGGCTTATTTGCTATGTTAAAACCATACAGGAAGCATTGTCAAATATGAAATGGTATTTAACTTTCTTTGGATTATATTTATATAAGAATGTTTCAATATTATAAAATGTTGATATGTCTTAGTGTATGTTATCAGTAATAATTATGGTTATTATGTTACATTGCTGTATGCCACAAAAGTAACCAACTTTGTCAATTGTCTCTTTAACCATAACTAGTCTGAGTTCCAGGCTTCTGATAACTTTGGAGATTATAAGCCATTTGATTAAAATAAGACAGACTTCCAGGACTTTAATTAGTGTCAATTCAACCTCAAACAGAACAGAAATTAGTTACATGGACTGAACTAAATTTTGTATGACTTTTTATTTAAAAATTATTGGTTCTCTTGCTTTGCTTTCCAGAATCTTGACAAGTTATAAGTAAATAACAAGTTTATCTGATATCTCCAGGATTTAAAATTGTTGAATCCCACCAGACCAAACATGTTATTCACTACCAATGCCCTGTCACTGAAAACATCCTCCCTCTAGGCCCAGGGACTAACATGGAAGAGGAAGCATGTGAGATTATAAGGGCTGACTCAGAGGAAAAGAATTAGTTTAGACTCACCAGATCAAGGAGGGGCACACAGAAGCCTAAACAAATACTGAGAAACTGTCTTTTCAGGCCACATAGTGCAGATATCCATCCCGATCATAAAAAATTCCCTGCTTCTCATAGATTTAGAACTTCATGAATGTAATTGTTCTCAGTTATGGGGTTTATGCACAGAAGATATAAACAAGAAATTTATCAGCTACATTAGGACAAATTACTAAAGGGACTAAAACATTGTAACCTAACAAAGTCTCTAAATTTCTTAGCTTGAATGGTTAACAATGCTTATGTTTACTACAAATCTGCAACTAAACCCAAGAATATAGTAACTAAACACTTATAGATAAAATAATTTTGTAATCTTGCCTTTGACATTTTGGTTTTTACTCTTACATTGCCTAGAAGGTTTTAAAGGTTGATGAGTGCCTTTCTTCCTCCAGTCCCATCTACCCTAAAACACTTATTGCTGTATAATCATCATATATTTCTTATAAATGCTATACCAGATAGAGGAAAAGAAAAAATATAAATAAAACCCAATGAAAGATCCAGATGATGATAGCTCAAAAAATAGATCTGGTCCAGGATGTTTTTTCAGACTGAACCCTAGGCTTGACTCTCTCTGGACCCTTAAACAATTGGCTATCAAATTAGGTTGAGTCATATCCTTCCCCTAAGATACATCGCCATTATTAAAACCATCCTTACCAACACAAGATTACCAAATAGACAACTCCAGAAATGAGCCTGCCTAGCACCATGGGACCTTCTGCTGGTTGGAGGCCTACATATGCATTTCATGGAATGATCTTTGGCCAACAGGGGAAACACAGGACTAAACTTTGATTTTTTATTTTGTCCCAATTCCTTTCTAAGGGGGCCTGGTGAGTCATGCCTACCAGTGATGAAATCACAGTAAATAGGTTTTTATGATGTGGTTTACTTCCTAACCTGATTCCAGTATAGCATCACATGAAAGATAGAAGACACTTATTTTAATTCAAGCATTGCTTTCTGTTGATTTCTGGTCTTTTGGACAAAGCCTAACTCTTTCAGCCAATTGTCAACTAAAGAATCCCTAAATCCACCTATGACCTATAAACCCTTACTTCACGATATCTTGCCTTCGTGGGCCAAACCAATGTATGCCTTCCATGTATTGATTTATGACTTTACCTGTAATCCCTCTCTCCCTGAAATGTATAAAACTAAACTGTAACCCAACCACAGAAAGTCCACTTGCACAAGTCTTCTTGGGCATGGCTGTGGGCCATGGTCCTCAAATTTGGCCCAGAATAAACCTCTTTAAATTATTTTACAGCCTTTGACTTCTTTTCCATTGACAAGCCCAAACTTAATTTAATAATACACAGAATGTTTTAATTTTAATGTATTCTAACTTATGTATTTTCACTTTTGTTGTCTGTGCTTTCGGGGTCATATTCAAGAAATCATTGTCACATACAATGTCATTTTTCACCTATGTTTTCTTCAAGGAGTTTTATAGTTTTAGCTCCTACATTTAGGTCTTCAATTCATTTTAAATTTTTAAAATATTGTATAAGGCAAGAGTCCAACTTCATTCTTTTGTATGAAGATATCCAATTTTCTCAACACCATTTCTTGAAAAGACTATTCATTACCAATTCAATCATCATGGAACTCTTGCAAAATTCATTTTACTACATATGAGAGGGTTTATTTCTGGGTTATCTGTTCTATTTTATTGGTCTATATACCTGTCTTTATGCCAGTACCACAGTGTTTTGTTTAATGCACCTTTGTAATGGGTTTTGAAATAAGGAAGTATGAGCCCTCCACATTTGTTCTTTTTTGGAAGATTATTTTCATTATGCAGGATCCTTTGAGATTCCATATGAATTTTAGTTTCTAATATTTTCTTTGATACTGACAAATATTCTTTCCTTGATCAAACTCTACCTGGGCTCCTTTGTGCTCTCTTGTGGATTAATCTTTAACCCTAACCCATAAACTCTACAGATTGTCAGCATAAATTATTTCATCTACTCCTTTCCTTTCACATTAAAAGACTTAATAAAAAACTAACTAAGTTTCTAACACCTCAGTGCCACAACCCTAGGATTTATCAAGGCTGCCAAAAACAACTTACTGTTTGTTCTAGCCAACACCAGACTACAGGCCCCCACTACTTTTTCCTAGAACATTTACAAAAAAGGGATTACAATTGTGAATCCTCCCCCTGTTTCTTTGAAATGTAGATGTTTCTCTTTCAAGTCAAGAGTGTCTTTCTCAAAGGTCTGAAAGTTGTTGCTTTGAAATGGCCTCATTAGGAAGGACAGGGCTTCTTTCTCCCAGTCTGTCTGGAAAGATAGATTCCTAACTCCAGTAACTGCCAGCCTGCAGACACTGCTGCCCAATCACATACACCTTGACCATCCTTTGTCATTTCCCCTTCTGGACTCTGCTCAGGCCCTGCTTTCACCCCCACCCCCATGCCACATTTCCTTATTTTCCCTTTATGAAATGCCCACTCATCTCTGTCCATATCAAAGTTGAATTCAATTCACTCTAGACCCTTGTCTCTATTGCAATAGTCATTACTGATTAAAATCTGTCCTTACTACTTTAGCTAGAGTCTGGCTTTATTTATCTTTGACAATATCACTATCCTGAATGTTTTTGTGTTTTCTTTTTTTTGTGTGTGTGGGGGGCACTTGGATCTCATATTTTGAATGCTTGGTGTTTAAATAATCACCATAATATAGAATTCGGAGGATGTCGTGTGTTCTTATGGGCCATAACTTGACGCCATCCCCATACGGAAGTTAATCTGACAGTTGTACTGTCACTTATGTCCAGGCTGAGATACCAAGACAGTTTTCACTGTGGTATTCGAAGAACTTACTTGTAGGCACAAGGGAATGAAACTAGGAGCATTAGTGTAAGGTAGCTAGAGAGAATGCTTAAAAGTCCAAATTCCTTTCCTGGCCAAGCAAGCACATACTGCTGGCAGTATGGTTTCACATTAAGGAAGGTTTTTGGAGTCTGGCTGACTGGACTGATTTTCTAGTCCTGATTTTTCTGTGTGGCTTTGGGCAAGGTTTTTAACCTTGCTCTGCCTCATATTACTAATTTATAAGAGAGTAATAAGAGTCCTCTTGTGACATTTTGAAGTTTAGAGGTGATAATTTACAGGGATATTAACACTATAATTAATATATACAATAATGTATCACTTAACAGCAGGCATATATTCTGAGAAATGTATTGTTTAATGATTTCATTGTTGTGCAGACATTACAGAGTGTATTTACACAGATCTGGCTGCCTACTACACACCTAGGCTATATTGTATAGCTTGTTGCTCTTAGGCTACAGACCTAAGAACTTAAATGTTACTACAGTAAATACTGCAGGCAGTTGTAACACAATGGTAAATATTTGTATATCTAAACATATCTAAATATAGAAAAGGTACAGTAAAAGATGGTATTATCACCTTATGGGATCACCATGCTATATGTTGTCCACCATTGTCTGAAACTTTATAAAGTTGCACATGACTGTACAGGTATCTGTACAAAATGCATGTAAAAGCTTTCCCTGAATGCTCTCACCATGGGTTTTTCAGTACAGGAATTGGGTCTTGGCTTTTGGCTTATCTCCTGAAAGGAACATCTTGAACCATGCTTTCTTGGCAATGATTTATCTACATGGACAGTCACAAACCAAATTCCCCATTCCCTTCTGTCCAGGTGACTATTCAAATTGCCTTTCATTCTATTATACAGAATCAAGTGGTAACGTCTAGCAAAGTTGAAGATGGGTGAAAAGGCACATCATTTTTTCTGTGTGCCTTTTAAAAAATTTAATTGATACATAATAGTTGTACATATTTATGTAGTGCATGTAATATTTTGATATATATGTATATATAAAATGTGTAGTGATCAAATCAAATATGCTTTACCTCAAACAATTATTATTTGTTTTGGGAACATTCAAATTTGTCTTTTCTAGCTATTTTGAAATATACAATAAATTGTTAACTACAATCACCTTACTGTGCTGTAGAACACTAGAATTTATTTCTTCCATCTAACTGCAATTTTGTACCCATTAGCCAACCTCTCCCTATTTTCACTTCCTCCCTACTATTCTGACTAGGGATATGGATAAATTCAACATTTACATTGATTTAAGTTTTCAGACAAGAAAAACTGAACAATATACTATTTTGGAAAACATATATACAGAGAAAAATAATTTAAAAAACTGGAGAATGACAAAGAGAGAATTCACAAGAATATTTACCTTCAGTGCTTATGGAAGACAATGAAATTGGGGAGATGCACTAAAAGGGCATCAACAATATAGCTAATGTTCTGTTTTTTAAGCTGAGCAGTGACTTTTATTTGCTTTTTTGTTTTTTTATTTTTGTTTTTTTTTTGAGACAGAGTCTCTCTCTCTTGCCTGGGCTAGAGTGCTGTGGCATCAGCCTAGCTCACAGCAACCTCAAACTCCTGGGCTCAAGCGATCCTCCTGCCTCAGCCTCCCAGGTAGCTGGGACTACAGGCATGT
>CAUYRB010013123.1:0-26342 GCA_963574695.1 Propithecus perrieri | reverse complement strand
GCTGGAACGCATTCTACTAAGTGAGGTATCCCAAGAATGGAAAGACAAGCACCACATGTACTCACCATCAAATTGATATTAACTGATCAACACATAAGTGCACATATAAGAATAACATCTACTGGATGTTGAGCAGGGGGGAGGGGAGAGGAGGGGTCGGGTATTTGCATACACAAAGAGTGCAATGCGCACCACCCAAAGGACGGACATATTTCAAACTCGGACTTGGGGGGGCAGCAAGGGCAACATACGTAACCTAAACATCTGTACCCCCATAATATGCTGAAATAAAAAAAAAGTATGCTAAGTAATAAATGAAAAAGAAATAATATAATTAGAATATTACCATTTTACAACCCTAATGAATTAATAGATCTAGGCACTCAACACCAAAGCTGCTAACATCAAAAAGAGACAAAATAGGCTGGGTGTGGCGGTGCAGGCCTGTAATCCTAACACTTTGGGAAGCTGAGGTAGGAGGATCGCTTGAGTCCAGGAGTTCGAGACCAGCCTGGGCAATAGCAAGACCTCCATCTCTACAGAAAGCAGAAAAATTAGCCGGACGTGGTGGCAAGTACCTATAATCCCAGCTACTTGGGAGGCTGAGGCAGAAGGATTGTTTGAGCCCAGGAGTTGGAGGCTGCAGTGAGCTATAATAACTCCACTGCACTCTATCCTGGGCAATAGAGCGAGACCCTCTCTCTCAAAAACAACAACAACAAAGAGAGAAAGAGAGAGAGAACCTGAAATTTTGTGCCTCTTGATGAAAGAACAAATCATCCCATGTAGTCTTGCCAAAACTGACTACTAACTTGCAGAATTCTCAAAGGACACAGAAACATGTCAAACCATGCGTGAATATGCAAACAATAAAATCCAGACTGTGGGACACTATAGTGTCAACAAAAAAATTTTAAGGAAAAGAAAGGGATGGATGGGGAACTTATAGATTAAAAGAGATTTAAGATATACCTTAAAATGTTTTAAATAGTTAAGGTTAAACTATGGTTTCTAGGGATGCAGACTCAGGTGATAAAAACTGTATGGGTATATAAGAAAGTGATTAAAAGTTATTATAGTGGTTACTTTTGTGAACAGGGAAGGGGTTAAGATTGTGACAGAGCACATGGGGTTACTTCTGGGTGCCTGCACAGTTCTATTTCTTGACTTGAGTGGTGGTTCCAATGGTTTTTCCCTTATTATAGTGCAAAAAACTATACATTTATTTTGTGTGGTTTTCTTTGTGTGTTTTATTTCATGATAAACAGATTTTTTCAAAAACCAGCATCCCTAAAATAGAATATCTTTGTTATTTGGCTGAAAGCTAATACAGTACATGCATTTCTTTGGAAGAGATGTTTCTTAAATATGTTGGCTGTTCAGCTGAATATATTTATAATGTTTTCTGAATACCTGTTTTGTCAAATTATAATATATTAATAGTTGGTCAGATTATTACTTTCCCATTAGTTACTGCTAATCACTGAAAAATCACTGCAAAAATAGTTCTTAATTCTTATGGGAAAAAATAATCTTTGTAAGGTTTTAATTCCCTATAAATATATTTTATGCAAATATATAAAATATATTGCCCTAGCCCTGGCAATAATATTTTAAGGTTTAATAGCTCTGCTTATGTATTTTTGATTAATTTGGTAAACAAATTCAGGTGACCTTTTCTGAGTAAGATATCATGAAATTACCACCATACTTAGAAAGTATTATCAAATCCAAACATCTAAAAAGTTAGAATACCTGCTTAAATACAAAAGTAAGGGAAGAATAAGTTCTTGTCATCACATTATTGACAAAGTGAATGAATAAAATACTAGTTTTAGGAAGATGATAGTAAATTTCCAAAAGGAAATATAAAGAGTATGTCAAAATTTAAATGAAAACAACTACCATATTATATATACTAATCCACATATATACAATTAAAAAACATTTTTAATGAATTTACCAATCAAAACTTCTTTTTCTGCACTATTATATATTTTTCAAAAGAAATGTTTTTTCTTAGACTACATAATTCTCTTTGCTCTGTGCTCCTAATTAAGATATGGACTATTGTTTAGAGCTCTGTGGTGTGAAATTAGACCAGCAGTTTTCTAATATCCATAAAATAAATTTTAAAATGTTTCTCCTCTGAAAGACAGATAATTCAGTCACAGAGAGCTTATTTCTATGTTTCTTGGTTTTGTTTTGTTTTTTAGGTGCTTGGTAAGCCAATTTTCTACTTAGAATCTACTGTTAAAACTCTCATTTCGTTCAGTATGTGGGCTTTATCCTTTTCACGGTCTGTTATGCAAAAAAAGATGGCTTTAAAAAAAATTTTTTTTTAATTTGCTATAAAGCAGTGGTTCTCAATTTGCTTGCACATGAGAATCACCTAGGGAACTCGTAAAAGATTACTGATGTTCCCTTTCCTCCAGAGATTTTGATGTAACTGGTCTGGGTGGGCCCCTTTTTAAAAGCTCTGCAGGTGATTGTAATGTGTTGCCAAAGCTAGGAACTATTGCTCTAGGATCCTGCCACTGTTCAAATAGAAGCTTATTATCTTTTCTAACTGAACCTGGATGGGAAATGCTTTTTAAAAATTCTACAGTTTAGTAGATCCAAAGATAAAATTTCTTCTCTACAAGGTAGCTATTTTTTTAGTTTGAATTTTAGGGTTAAAGAGCATATTGTATCTTTATTCTGATAATTAGTTCAAGAAGTCCCTTGGCAGCTAGTGAAAAAAAATTTACAGGGATATACCTGAATACTACTTTAACAGACTGGTGGTTTTAGTTCATGATATTCTAAAAAAATCTTTTACACTTCATAGTTAAAGATTATGTCTTCACACACACAAAAAGAAAAATAATTATTGCCCTAGACATTTTTTCCAAAAGATGTTCACCTTTTGCGTATTGAATTTCACATGAGGTTCTGAAAAAGAAAACTTTACAAATTTTTCCAACAAGTTAATATTGATAGAATAACTAAAAGTGCCAAATCCTAAAACAAAAGCTCTTGTCAAAAAATTAATTATATATCTTAATATATAAGGATCAAAGGATCAAAAAGGAGGACATTATGCAATCAGTGGTGAATAAAAAATCATGTGAAAATATTATATGCAACTTCATAAAAGTATATTCAAATACATAAAATGGATAATTTTCTAGAAATACAAATTATGGAAAACAAAAGGAAAAAACAGAATTTCCAAAAAACAAAAAAAACTTTAAAAATGGAATCAGTAATGAAACATCTATCCTCCTTGAAAGACACCACAACAAGACAATTTTACCTTCAAACCTTCAAAAGTATCAGATAATTCCTTTTGGTACTGTTTTAGAGAGGAAAAAAAGTAAAAGCTAGCCAAATCACTCTGACATCAAACCTAGAAGGATAAGAAAAGAAAGTAAAATTGTGCACCAATCTCACATCTGAGCACACTGTGAAGCCTCTTCAATCTTCCCTCCTTAACATCTCTCTAAATAGAATCAATCACCACTCCCCACTGGCTCCTGTTATAGCTTGCCCATACTCTACCCACAGCACCATTACCACTTTAATGCACTTACACATTTTCATACTTGTCTCTCATTGGTAGACACTAAGGTCCTTGCAGGCAGGGACAGTTTCTTATTCATACCCCCTGGTATGAAATACAGTCCTTACTCCATGGTCAGGCTCAATAGCTGCTGAATGACATGGCTATTTCAGGTAGAAATACTATTAATGTGGACATGCAGGAGAGAAATAATGAGTCAGTGAGTAAATTCATTTGGCTAGAACATAGGTTTATACAAGTAAGTAACACTGGAAAGGTGGGTCAAGGCCAGTCAGGGGGGGCTTTCCAGTGCTGAGGCTGAGTTTGGTTTCAGCATCTCCTCAAGACTTTTGAGCAGACAATGCTAAATCACATCGGTGCTTCAAGATCCAGATAAGCACTTTTTAAAGATCGCAGGGCCCTGGAGGTGACCTACCTGGATTAAATCCATCATTTTAAAAATAAAAAAAACTAAAGCTAGACAGGGTAGATCCCCAAGGCCACAGAACATAAAATTATCTAGAAGCTTAGAGGGAGTAAACTTAATTAAGGTCACACAGTTAATATATGCTGCAACTAACAGGCAAACCCAGGGTTGTTCAACTCTAAAGTCCATCATCTAGCTGACACCAGGCAAAGAGGTACATAGACCATGTGTACAACCTTTTTAGGACAGTCCTAATTTCATTTAATATACTCATTTCAAATAAAAGAGTAAAATGTATAACTAAAAGCTGATTTCATTCAATAGAATACTAATTAGCTTAATCACTTTAAGTCATTTTGATGAAGTCTGCAACTCACTGAGCTTCAGGACGCAAGATCAATAAAATGGTGGGCATGATTAGGAACACAGCACTTCTTTAGCCTCACAAAATCCGTACCTAAATGCTACAAGTGATATTAGTCACTGCAACAGAATTGGAAAAGTTCCAGAAAAAGGAAACTAGAAAAATCTATAGGCAATTGAGAAGATTCCTAAGGAAGACATACATACATATAAACATACATACAATATTAGGACTCTTCAGTCTTAAAAGACAGCCTGAAAGTTAATAAAACCAAAAGAGGTAGATAGGGACAGAGAAAACTTAAACTTGTTCATTTTATCTCAGAATATTAATTCTGAGAAATACTCCTTAAAGACAAAAAGATGATAGATATAGAGGAAAATATAAGAACATAACTATTTTACCCAGGTAAAAACTTTAAAAGGTGGGGTGGGGGAGACAGCTTTTTTTTTTTTAAGTTATAAAAAAACACGAATAGGGAATTTCATACTCAAAGTACTAGTTCAAACTGAAAATACACATAGGTTCACACGTATGAATGAACGATCAAACCACTGTCAGGAATAGATAGAGTGAGGATATTGTCCTCACCTCACAGATTAACCCTTTTGGTGCTCCTGTCTGAGACAGGATACTAGACTGAGAAGGCCACTGCTCTGTTTCTCTCCTTACATATTCTTGCCCCAGCTGTGGTTTGGCACCACAGGGTCTTGCACAAAATAGGCATTTGACTAACATTTGTTAATTGACCGATGTTTAAAGAGGATAATTGGTAACATAGCTTTCACAGGCATGAAATCATGAGCAAACAGTAATGAGAGTACTAGTAATGTTAATGACAAGAATCACAACAGTGAACAGTGATTCAGAGTTTACTATATGTTGGTATTGCTCTGCAGTCCCCAATCCCCGGGCCATGGACCGGTACCGTTAGGGATCAATCAGGCCACAGAGCTCTGCTGCTGCCAGCCCCCCTCCACCCCTCCATGGAAAAATTGTCTTCAGTGAAACTTAGGAACCAGGGCCCATACAGCAGGAGGCTAGCTAGGTGAGCAAGTGAAGCTTCATCTGTATTTACAGCCACTCCCCATTGCTCACATTACCACCTGAGCTCCCCCTTACCCCATCAGTGGAAAAACTGTCTTCCATGAAACTGGTCCCTGGTACCAAAAAGGTTGGGGACCGCTGCTTCATCAATCTTCATTAACTCTATTTTTGAATTAATGAAACTACAGCACATAGAAATCAGCAATTTGGTCAAGGACACAGAGCTAGGGAGTGGCCCAGCTAGCATTTTAATCCAGAAGCCTCTGCTTTTAATCACTACACTATTCCAGCCAGCCCTGGAATTGTCAGGGTATCCTCTAGATATGATAATTCTTAGGATCTCATTTCATATGTAACTTTCTTTTTTGAATATTTGGAAAAAATTATAAGTTTAAAAAATTATTCACATCCATTGAGAACAGAAAAACCAATAATCCTATTTTATTTGTACTTTATTAAAATGTATATATTTGTTTTAGATTTACCTCTAGTCTTCCTTGAGCATAACCCAGGAGCAGCAGATTGGCTCTGTCCTTCTCAGAAGATATAGGGGTCCATGGCCAAGCATCATCACTGACCAGTGGCCACCAGCAAACAACAATATCCTGAACACAATTAATAGCTAGATGACGCTCTGTTGTCCTGTTTACTGGGCCAGGTATTTCATAATAGGAAATCTAATGATTAAAAAAAAAGCATACAAGAAACATTTCTTTTAAAAGATGCAAAACCCTCAAAGCATTACAAAAATTAAAGCATCTGGAAATGTAGATACATGCAAGTAAATATGCATGTTAAATATGTGCTTAAGAAGGTGTCAGAATTTACCAAATTCTTTTGACACATATATAAAAAAGACATATGTTCAAAATTCTCCCCATTTTTAGCAGGAAGGAAAAGGAGAAATGTGAGTTAGGGAGGAACTGGATGTAGCAATTCCAATCAATACCAAAATGTACAGTCATGGTTGCTTGACAGCATCGACCTACACATAGGATTTAAGACTAGCTGTATTAAATGACAAGTTCAGTACTGCTGACCAAGAGTGTCTGACTACTGTTTAAGACATAACACATTAACAATGACTGACAACAATAAACGGAAAAACAACTTGAGGCAAATATCTCTTTAAAGAATATATGAGACATATACACATATATTCTGCATAAAAAGGATAAGCCACAGCATCATGCGTAAAAGTTTATGCAGCTTCTGAGAATTATGCTTCTCTTTCTTAGGAAGGATTTGTAGAATTTATTATTCAAACTATGTTATTTTGGAACATGGTTATTTGAAAACATAAGCACGGCACCATCTGGGTGACACATGCCAAGGAAATATAGATTGCACCGTATTTCTGCTTAAAGAATTAATGGAAGGTTGATAGCTTGGAAGAAAAAAAAAAACCATCTTGCCATTGCTGGTCAGCAATAATCGAACCACTTTCTGGGGATTAAGCGCATGGCTAAGCCTACTGGACCAGACACTAGCAAAGGGCAGGGGGTCTTCTTATCAGAGAAATGCTTCTGGAGCCAGTCTCACTACATGACAGATTGCTTTCATATTCCTGTCTGCAAGGCAACAAAGGATGGCAGTAATGCGATAATGCCAGAGTGCAATGGGTGTTAAGAACCCGTTGCATTTATGTATTGTATTTAGTAAATAATCAGGCTCATCCAAATTGTGATCTCACCACTCAACCAAGGCCATTAAAATCAAGGTTAATGCTTTAATAATCCTCTGCTATTTTTTTTCAATGCGGTCAAAAGGAACCCTTTTCTATTTGCATGGCCATAATATTATTGACCTCTTCATCCTGTGAATGCACATCAAAAGGAACTGAAATCAAAGTAATTACCAGTGTTGTTCTCTCATGGTAAACATTAAACTCCTTGCACTGTCCCTTCTCTGTTAAATAAATTGAACTGGATTTTTAAAATGTAGACAGGAAAACTTGTTAAAGGTCAATAGTTTTAGGATATTTACTCTGCAATTTTCTTTGCCAAAATTATGTCAATCTGAAAGAATTAAATTATGATACTGCTGTAACAAAAAGCAGAAGTACAATATTCTATACCACTTCCTTGTTTTAAAATCCGAATGGGCAATGATAGACAACATAGATGTACTTAATGCTTTTAAGTGCAAATTCTTATATTTAAACTTTCAATATCACTATTTTAACTATTTTCTTATTTGAAAGAAATATCACAATGAAATTACTAAGTACTTAAAAATACACATACATTATTTTGATGTCTGACTTGCCACATAAGCATATTATCTATGAATTTCTCGATGAGGAAACAGTTTAAAAAGAGTGAAATCTTCAGTTCTCACATAATACGAATCACTTATGTTATTTGAAATTTCATGTTTCCTATGAGTTTTAATGCTATCAGTATTCTGTCATGATGATCAAGAGAGCAAGTAAAATGAACAAATTTCTTGAAATATTCTTCTAATGGACAAATGGAAGATTTGACTAAGTATTAAATATCTATATTTTAAATATTAAACCAGGAAATGAAATTCATGGGCTTTCCAAAAGGAAACAGATTACTTTTCTAATGTATAGAAATGAAGTGGAGTACCCATGTTCAAGGCAGAAAGAATAAGCAAATAATTCCCTTACATAGGGTGTAAGGACCCAAATACTAGATTTTCCGTATCTTTTCATAAGAAAAGATGACATCCTGACAGTTTTCTCTGGTCTCATTAACAGGTAGCTACTATCCTCAGTTGAGAAGAATTCACCAAGCTATCATCACATCTAAGATGAAGAAACTAGTCATACAAAATTTTATATATTAGCGTTAACAACATTTACTTTAAATGGTTTGAGTTAATGCATATTGGTGCATTTTAAAGACCAATATTAGTGAATAAACAATATTTCAAATAAATCTACAGTTAGCCATTCTGGAAAACAACCACCCTATAAGAATGCTAATACCAATTTTTTTTGGCTAACCCAATATAATACATGAGTACCTCTAATTTCTAGTTCAAGAAAATCAATATTTATAGAAGTTCCACTAAGCTGACAAATAAACCAGATTATAGTTTATTACCGCAATGAAAAATTCATTTAATATATTTTATTCCATGTTAAGATGTTTCTACTAAATAAAACTAAATCCTCCCCACACCACTACTACCTTATTCATAATAAGTAATAATCCCAAAGGGTAAAAGTTTAAGTATTATTTTTCCAAACACACATACAAGTTTCAAGCCACAGAGCTGGCTTCTAAAACTCCGTGCCCTTGCTCTAGATGCCCTAGGTATGGCATAAGTGTGCATCTTTTTTAAGGAAGCTGTATATCAGCTCTGCTCCCAGTGAACAGTGAACTGTCTCAAATCCACGTCACAGAGGCTGGATCAATCTTGCAAACACAAGTCATTGCTGAAAAGAGGCCTTGAACTGAAACAGCCTGGAAAATGTATTAGATACTCATCCTAGCAGAGAGTATGCCTTCCCAACAGTTAAAATGTAATGTGGCAAAATTTAAATTAAACACATCATTTAAAATAAAAATCCTGCCTTAACAGATGTAAAGTCCCTGATACAGTAAGGAAACAAATTACCTGGAGTTAGTGAAGGGAAGAGATACTAACACATGAAAGAGATTTCTTTTTGCAGTTTCTCCAGCTATGTTGGGGGGGAGGGGTTCTTCCCACTCCTTATTTATTACACTTTTCTAGTAAACTTTGAAAGTGCCTTCTTCCTTCTTTCTTTTCTTGTGAAGTGGAAATCAGAGCAGCTATCCTAGCCTAAAAAGATGTTATAGGGCCTTAGGGGAAAATGAGAATGGTATATATACTATCATCAGCAAGAAAACCATTTTTTAAAAGTGTAACTTGCCTCTATTATCTGTCTTTGACTTCTATAAGTACTATATAAATTGCTCCAAACATGCCATTGTAACACTCCCCCCAACCCTGCATAGTGAGAGTGAAAGAGAAAACTTAACAATGGCCACTATTAGCAGTGAAGCAAGCTTAATCCTATAATAATTCTGGTTTTTCTGAAATTCAGAAATGTTCAGGAATAATGAGCATAACATCAACTCATGTGATATCTGGTATTCCTTAATAATTAATAATATGATGATATAAATTGAAATTTCTACCTTATAATCCAAGGCTGAGAGTTTTTCCAGTCTTTTGTTTACATCAGGAGAATCCATCTTCTTGGTAAACTGAATAAAACATAGTTTGTTTTGTGCCAAAAATGATAAGATGATAAAACTGTCTGTGAGAAGAGCTAAAAAACATGATTTGGTAATACCAAGTTAGAATAATAATAAATGAATAGATTTTTTTCCACTGAAATATTATAAAAAGTTACTTTCAGAAGATACATATTAATTTAAATTGCTAAAGTTTCCTAAATATCATGACATTTTAAAAAAATATTAAAGATATTAGGAATAAGCAGTAATCATCAATCTAATCATACATGGATTTGATAGTTTTCTTTTTTGCCTATGACTATTTCAATATACACTGATATTTGGGGACAACCACCAAATAAGATGTATTTGGAACCAGAGCTAGAAAAGTATCAAAGAAAGACTATCCACACCTGAATGTAGAGATGAAAACATTTATTTTTATTTGTGCCTAGACTTTAATCCTATGTTTCTATGACATAAACTATCTGAGAATACAGCAGATGTATTAGGGGATACTGATTAGTGTTTTCTACCAATCTCAATTTTTCTTATTTTAAAAATTTTCATCAATAACTCTTTTTTGAGAATATACAAGCTCAATGAAATAAAGCATACTATGCCCAATATGTATATTACATAAATTGATATTTAATGAAGATTAGCAAAAAATTTCTATAGCCTTATTTCTAAAGCATACATGTATGTAGATAATTAATATTCATGGATTACATAAAAGGTCATTAATGTGACATAAAATTATTGATGAAAACATAGGAATTTGAGAAATGATTTATATTTTTCCTAGCATAAAGAAATGATTAAAAGATTTATATATTTTTCTTTACTTCCACACCCCTGGCTGTGCAAGCAGTGACCAACAGTGGATCTACACAATTACGGGAGAATCTGGACAACTGCCAAGAAATCACATTGTTATCATGTTCCCATGAGAGTGCATTATTTTGGGTACAAATAAAAGAAGTGAAAAAAAAAAGTGAAAAAAGATAACTCAGAGACACAAATAGTGTTAGAAGTCTCCTTTTAATTCTTATCGAGGAGCATCAATATGACAAAATCATCACAGACACTATTTTATTTGCAGTGTTAATGAAGGGGTCAATTATTAGAAACATGAAAATGAAACCTCTTCCATAGGCAAGCTTCTTTAGCACCATATTCCTATAAGGAAGGGGGCATAGCACGCTTATAATCCTACCCCGGCTTATTATTATCAATAATGTTGCTAATTATAGCCATGCTACAGAGTACTTTTCTTTAAGATAATGTGATTGTGTCTCATTTATTCAGAGGTAGCTAGTGAGAGCATACAGCAAAAACCTTTCTTGATTCTCATCTCTGTCCTTTCCACTAGACCATATTTTTCTTTGATTATTCATATTAAGATACTGACCATTTTCAATCTTTCATGATAATGCAATGTTTCTAGACCTTTTTACCTTGAATAAAAGAATATAATCTCAAAAATTCAGGAGTCAGCATGGTATAGTGAAAAGAAAATGGGCTTTGCAGCCAGAACCTGTGTTCAAATCTCAGCTCACTCACTTTCTAGCTATATGACTCTGGGCATATTCCTTAGTAGCTCAGCTTCAGTTTCCTTAGGCATAAAAATGTAAATAGCTATACCTTATACAACTATTTTCTTGAATTAAATGAAATAGGAAGGTTGGCACCCAGCATACAGCCTTTATGGCTCAATAATTGTCAGTATCCTTCCTATTCAATGACTGGCTTAAAATCTTTTTCTTATGTGCTTTATACCAGTTATACACTGATTGTAGTGTCACTTAATAGAACCATATTTATCCAGTATATTTGGCACTAATTTTTGATATTTAGAAAATGTAGCCCCAAATCTCTCAAAAGCTAGTGTTCATAAGACTTTAGTAAGAAAGAGAGCCAGGTGTGGTGGCTCATGTCTGTAATCCTAGCACTTTGGGAGGGCAAGGCGGGAGGATTGCTTAAGGCCAGGAGTTTGAGAAGACTTTAGTAAGAGAGAATCTTCCTATAAGAGCCAAAGGACAATTTTTTTCACTGGTGGCTCTGTTGACATATTTGTGTTATTTATTCAAAATTCATTTGGACATGAAATATATTTGAAATGTCAGTAATAGAGGACTAATTTTGAAAGAATGAAAACGAAACCCTACTTAAAAAATATATTCACATTTTATAAGGAAAAGTGAAACATACTCAGAATATAAGCCTAACACTTGACAAGAAGACAAAAACGTTGATATTAAATATTAGTCAAAACTTGTATTGGTCTCAGGGGTTGTAAGTATGCTATTACAAGCAATTACTTGTTGTGTTTGCAAGTCCCCAGTGGTAATAATTAGTCTACCTGTTGACACACTATTTCTCCTGTCCCACTGTTAATGTAGGCAATTGATTTGCACATGGGGGTAATTACCATCACTGATGGTGTCTGAGATGAGCTTCCCCACTAGGCTTCTGTCAATCACCACTTTCTCCAGCTGCGGCCCAGAAAGGCTTAGGGACACCAGCACACCTGAACCAAAGAGGAGCTAAAACCAGGTAAGGGAGGTGAGGGGGAGGAAAGCATGATGAGAATTATAATCTTTAAAAAAATCTCTCTCCAAATATACAACTTATATAGATATTTACACATGCATCTACACCATGAAATTATGAAATTTTTCCTCATTGAAAAGCAATCACTGACATTCTGAGTAAAAAGAGGTGGCTAAATGATGCAATGCAGTAAGTGCACTGATTAAAGCTACATGCAGAAACCTAATTTAGTACGTGTTTATTAGAAGTCTCATATTCTAAGTACTGAGAAAGTGCCTATGCAGAAATACTGCTTTGCTTTACATTCAGAAAATGTAATATGTTCTATTAAAATATTTTGAAAGATTACTATTTATATCAGAAACAAAAAGAATATTTCTTGGAGTTTGAATAGTCATTGCTACACATTAAATATAGAAGAGATGCCACCATTACAATATAAACAACTAATGTTATGATTTATTTGGTATTTAAACCCTACTTACTTCTAAAAATAAAGGTCTTGTCAGTCTAAAATATTAAAATATATATAAATCAGGCAATTAAGTAAAATGTTAAATTTTTAAAATCATAAATAAATAACATACCAGAAACAATTTCACAAGGAGAGAGAAAGAAATATAGTAAAGCATCCAGGGTTTATCAATATCAGTGTTCACATAACCATCCAACAAAAGATGATTAGATATCACCATTATAATTTTATACTACTCCTTTCCATTTGTGGCAGCATAATTCATTCATCTCCAAATGTTTAAAACTTCTAAAAGGGCTACGCATATGCGTATTTTTGTTATGTATGAGATTATGAAATATCAACATTGGAAGAAATTGTTTCACCTTCAAGGCAACAGACTCAACGCTGATGAATCATGGAATAGCATATGGTATAAGAAGAAAAAAACCAATTGTCAGTAAACTAATCATGGATATGCTACCAAACTCAAAGACAACTATGATTTTAAACAAAACAGGGGAATCCCCCACCCACCTAGGCATCATGTCTAAGCTAGAAAGGATGATTCTATGTTGAGACGTATTTGGACATGTGTGAAAGATGAGCAGCATGAGGGACCAGGGTAATGAAAAGAAGACCACCATTCCTCCACTGCTTAACAGATTCCAGACACATGAATCAGAAAACACCCTGAAGGGTCCCTTTGTATATACTGTTAGAAGTCTTGTCCTAGTCACCAGAAAGCTTACTTTTACTTGACTTAATGGACTGCTTCATTCCACATTAATGTCTCTAAAGGGACAGGGGTGGAGGTGGGACTTAATCATCTTTATGAGTTTTGGAGACTAATACTAGAAGGCACGTTTGTTTCAAGAACTTCAAAATACTTCACAAGTTAATTAATCTCTACCGAATTACATCGAGCCCTACAACATAACTTGATGGCAAATACTGGTAGTACCCTTTTGGGAATTCCCCCATTGCAACGTAGCATGTGGTCTTTACTCCCCAAATTCTCCCTTATTCAACAGGCAATTTTGGGGTCATTTTTAATATCTATTTCTCTCCTTCATGATAGATATTCTGCCTTTCCTCCATTATTCAAAACATCTCTAAAATCTGTCCTTTTCTATTTATTTTTGTCTACCAAAACTTTACATATATACTCTTAAGCACCTCTTTCTTAATTACCCACTGACTATTATCTCCATACAGATATTGGATAGGCCACATTTATCTTTGTATCTTCAGTATCTAGAACAATGCCAGGTGCTCAAGAATAGGATTCTTTTGGAGAAAGAATCATAACTAACTCATCACAGAATCAGATAATTAATAGTTAGGAAAAAAACTGGTCTAATCTTCCATATCCACATGACATGGATGTTCCTTCTGCAGCATTCCTTCAAATCCAGCCCATCCTTGAATACTGCCAGTGACCAGGAGCTCACTACTTCACAGGAGAGCTATCCCATAGTTCTAATTGATTTAAAGATCATTCATTCATTTTTATTCAGCAAAAATTGAATGTTGATTATACACCAAGGATTAAACTAAATTTAATGGTTCAAAAAGGAATGAAATATAATTCTTAAAATAGGTTAATAAAAAGAGGTAGAGATAAAAGCAAATAAGTGTTATAAAATGCTATTGCCAGTCCTAATATAGAAGTACATGCTGGGTAGACTGAGAAGGAAGGAGTGACTCCCAAGCTTGAGGTTAAGGCTAAAGCTGCCATCTTAAAATTTCCACAATAGCCTCAGTTTTTTCTTCGATAGTACCATCTTCAAATATTCAAAGATTAATAACATAGTGGTTAAGAGCACAGACTCTGAAATCAGAATAAAATCAGCAATGGCTCTACCTCTTAGTAGCTGTGTAACATTTAGGGAGTTATTTAACCTCTCTGTACCTTCATTTCCTCATCTGAAAATAGACATGATAATATCTGCTTTTTAGGATGAGCATTAAATAACTTTTTACCAACAGCATTTAGAATAATGCCTGACATACTATATTTGCAATTATCATTATCATTCAACTATTACTCACATGATGGGTTCTCACTATACTGTTAACCATCTCTGAACACATTCTTTTGTCTTTTTAAAAACCTTGTAACCCAGGTTGGATTCAATATTAGACATGGAACACCAGATTCCAGGTGAGTTCTAACCAGTAAAAAGTTATAATCTTTTGTCACCTTTCCCATTTGCCATGATTTCACAAAGACATTGTCTCCAAGACATATACAGGTTCCTTCAGAACTCTGGAATCTAGTTTTTCCAAGCCTCCAATTTCTTTTCCCTTATTTTCTGTTCTCACCACCACAATCATGAATAACCTTCACCTCCTAATAAAATATTTTTCTATATATGAGCATTTGTTATGTTATAAAATTCTAAAACAACACTTTTGTGGGATGGAGAAGGGAAGTGCAACCAGTGGGAGAAGGTAAAAGAGGCAACTGATGCTGGGAAGGATTCAAAGGGGTGAGTGTCATGGAGTCAAAAGCATGCAAAATCAAGCAGATAACTGATCTATGCATGAGGACAGAAGTGATCTGGGGGACTATGGATCCTGCCCAGTGAGCCTAGGCATTCCTTCAGAATCTTTCTCAAAGGGTAAGTGCAGCCACTTATTCATACATTTACTCATTCATCCCACAAATATATATTTAGTATGCTGTATGAGCCAGGCACTGTTCTAGGTGCTGAGAATACAGCAGTGAACAAAAGAGACAATACCCTTGCCTTCCCTTCCTTCATGGAGCTTGAATTCAAGTGCGGACGCAGACAATATACAAATAGTTTCAATATAATCTCAGATAGTGATAAGAACTATGGAGCAAAAATAAAGCATAGTAAAGATGTGGATTTCAGGTGGGTGCTATTTTAAGTAGGATGACTAATAAAGAAATAAAAAGGCCTCTCTGAGGAAACGACATTTGAGTATAGACCCAAATGAAGTGAAGGAAAAAACCACATAAATATCTAGAGAAAGGGAATTCAAAGAGTTCAGAGAGAACAACAAATGCAAAAACTCTGAGGTTAGAATGTGCCCAGGATGACTGAAGAAAGTGAGGCCAGTGTAGCTGGAGGGGAGTGAGAGGGACGTTCATAGAAGAAGAAGTTAGAAAGGTAGTCAAGGGTTAGGTTAGGTTGGACCTAGTTGAAGACAAGTCACTGAGTGGTTTTAAGCTGCAGAGAACTATAATATAATTTATGTTTTAAGGTGCAGAGGGGGGCATCAGGGCAAGACTGAAAGCAAGGAGACCTTTAGGAGGCTACTGTAGTGGTCCAGGTGAGAGAAGATGATGGCTTGGACTAGAATGGTAATGCTGGAGGAAATGATATGTGGACGCATTTGAGAAATATTTTAAAGAGAATCTACTAGAACTTGCTGAAGAATTGGATATGGCATATAAGAGAGACTGAAGGGATTCTGTCCTGAGCAACTGGGTTTATTGAGATTGGAAATGCTAGAGGAAATGCAAATTTAGATTATGGGGAATCAAGAGTTTGGTTCTGGACGTGTTAAGTTTAAGGTGTCTATGAACATACAAGTGGAGATATCCAGTAGGTAATTAGAAATGAGTCTGAAATTCAGGGGGAGTGGGGCTTGAGATATGTATTTGGGAGTCATCAATAATATAAAGGTGGTATTTAAAGCCATGGAACTGAACAAGCTCTCCTTAAAAAAATGAGTGTAAAGACAGAAAAAGGTCTAAGATCTGAGCTCTGGGGCATTTCAACCCAAAAGATAAGTTTAGTCCTCTTATTGAAACCAAATTTTCAGACTTGATGGGATCAAGGTATGTCCACCATTTCAGATCTCTAAATGTCCTGTGGGCAACAGGACACCAGGCAACCCTGACACCGTATTTTGGAATAAGAACATATAAATAAATTAATAAGCTAATTAATTCATTTTTATAAAACAGCCTGTGGGGAAGCACAAAGTTTCCAAGTAATGGTGCCAAAGATACTACTGGATATGTTTAAGGAGATGACTAGAGTTAGGAAAAAATAGTCTGAAACTCAGGGAAAGAATATTCCAGCCCAGACAGGAAAGTGCTATTCTCACCTCTGCCAGTTTCCTCAAAGTGGTTAGTCCTCAAGCCCTCCAAAATGCAAACGGCTTGCCTGTGTAAAATTTAGTAGAATAAGAAGGAAAAAGGGCACCAAGACAGTGTGCCATTCCCTTGCAAGGGATTGGAGGATCCTGGTAGCTCAAAACACGAAAAAGAGAAGGCAAGGTAGCAAAGGGAGGTACCTCAGAAGTAGATCTGATCTGGAAAAGAGACCCACAGGATGAACCAACGAGAAGGCCAAGTGGGATCTCCCGACACTATCCTGATTTAAATCTTGCTCTTTGTGCAAGAGACAAAGGTACAAAATGGAAACTGAGGCAAAATAGAAACTGAAACTCTTCCTTTTCTCTAATACCTCTCCAAAGAGAAAGTACCTTCCTTATTCCTGCTCTGACCGTCTCTTTCTGTTGTCATCATTTTCTCCTTCTCATTAATAAACTCAACCAGAGAGGTGTGCTTTTGCTTTAAGAAACTTGGAAATGACTTTCACGATCCTCAGACGGCTCTTCAAATTGGCTTCTCTTAATCCTAGATCTACGGTACTTAGATTGAGTACTTAAATGGGAGTGAAACAGTACTTTGAAAAGAAAGAAAATTATGTAACAGGTTATATTAATCAAAATGAAACATAAATAACAACATTCAGTAGGTCATAAAATATGTGAGTACCTCCTATATCTCAGGAATATAGATGGAGATATGGTGGCAAACAAGGCAGACATGTATTGGTAGAATATATGTAAAATACAGTAGAAGACTGTATCTCTGAGAGAGGTGGAGATTTTGGTTACAATAAATGACTGTTTCCTAAAAGAGGTAGTTTAAAACCCATAAAGAAGAGCAATACACCCTACTTGGTCTCAAGTATTGAAGAAGAACTAGTATAATAAATAACAGTGAGTGAGCAATTTTGTAACAGTCACCAAAAACAATTCCATTGAATTCAACATTCTCACTAGTAAAGAAAACTCCCCCAAAATTCATGATTATTATTGCTCCTGAGAAGAAATAAAAAGTAAAGGCATGCAGGGTCAGTAATAAAAATCAACAATGGATGAAACGTTCAATCCATGATGGGCAGGCAGCCAAGACTGATCCCATGAGAGCATTAAGAGATGTGTGGGAGATAGGAGGTGCTAAATACTACAATCCAGAAAGGCAACAAGGTATCAGGACCCTTGGAGTAAATTCTAGGGCTTGAGCAAATGATTAAAGTATTGCAGAGCCACTCTCCTGGAAGCCCAGTGAATCTGCATCATGATGGTATCCAACATCCCCCAAAAGGCTCCCTCAAAATCCAATTCATAGGATGAGTTCTGGAGAAACTCAGGGAACTATAAATAGTCAAACAATTTCACATTAGGGAAATCTATAATGACGAGTAGGGTCACTGATTATTCTAGCAGATAACCTGCTATAAGAGAGATAACATATTTTCTGTAATTTATTCCTTCATTCAGCAAACATTTATTGAATATAGGGGGAAACCATGCTTGACTAATCCATTAAAGTAGAGAGACAAAAGTGAATGTGGTTAAGGCAAGGATAAAAAAAAATTTAATTGACTTACTATAGGGAATTGACTTAAGAAAAAGAAACAAAAGGACAAGAAATAAACAAGTATATTTCTGGATAGAGAAGTGGGGTTCCCTACTGGGATCCCCCAGTGGGGTGTCCCAAAGATTTTCATGATGTTATTCAATACGTGGAATAGATACATGCCTGAAAAATCTATCTGCTAAGTCTATTTCAATTTAAGAAATCTCATTTGCTCACTTATTCTCATTATTAAACAAATGATATTATATTTTAATCCCTAATATAATTTTAAAATCCAGCTAATTATATTTACATAAAGGAAAAGTAATCAGTCCTAGAAAATATAATCACGGTCAAATTCACAAAAAAGAAAAAAAAACAAGTTCCAATGGTAAATTTTATATTTTCCAGTTTTAAAAATCTAAAAGGAATAAAATCTAAAAATCTAAAGGAATAAAAGCAGTGGTAAGAAGTGAACAAGAATACATACCAAATAATAAAATACATTACTTTTATACAGTATTTTATAATTTACAGAACACTTTTACATACATGTAATGCATGTAAAATGCCAGTATAACTCTGGTACATAAAAAGTAGGCAAGTTAAAAAAATGATAGTAATAATGTTAATCCTCATACTAATTCCCAGTCAGAAGGGTAAAACCAACTAACCAAAGGTCTCATAATTAGTGGGAAAATACAGACCAAGACAGGTCTACTAATGACAAATCTACACTCTTTCCCTGACACTGAGAAACTAATATTCTTACCTCCAACTTCTCAGTTGACTTCCACGCAATATTCCATCTGGTTTTCCTCTTGTCTCTTTTCTTCACTCTAAACTAGTCTCCCTCTAAACCAGTGGTTCTCAACTGAGGGTGATTTTGGCCACCAAGGGACATGACACCCGCCAATGTCTGGAGATATTTGTGGTTGTCATCACCTCTCTATCTTAGCCACCTCCACAGAGCCTCACCTAAAAATGAGTGCTTATAAATGAGTTGTTGTGAAAGTGAATGTATTTTCCATGTCTCTATCAGCAAGGTCTGAAAGCTCCTCAAATTCTAACCAACAGTTTTCTCACATAAAGAAAGGGTAATGTGATAAGTGGTCCTCTCTCATGAATGAGGACCTAGTCAGATATCTCAAATGGAGTGGTGCGCAGTTCAGATCAGGAGTCCAGAGGAAATGTGCTCTGTCTGTCTCTAACCATGTTCCAGGGCTATGATTCTGATGACTAATGCCAGTTTTCAAGATAGAAAGAGCCCAAAGGCAAGTCATAGAGCTACCTTAGCTTGATAGTAATATCCTGTTAGAACACCTCCTTGTTTTTGTTCTAATTTTTTGCTTACTAATCAGCTTTCTTATCTATTCTTTAGTCTCTTGAGTAATTCATCTATCAGGTGGGAATGCCTCAAGCAAATAAGCAATGTCTATGATGCCAGTTATTAATAAATCTCACATTATAAATTAATAAATTGCCATTCCAGTTAATAAATCAATCACTTCTGAGTTTGGCTATTGTGAATGTTGTTAGTACAAGAAAATAAATGGGAGATAACAGAAGAGATAAATAAGTTTAATTGCAAATTTTCTGTCCAAGTCCATGATACATTGTTGAAGTGGGAAGGAAATTTTTAAATGTTATAGACCTACACAAGTAGCATCATCTCATTTTGTTAGGGAAAAAACCAAGAGTGTTATGTGTACACATATGGATACAAAAATTGTATAAACACAAGAAAATTTCATAAAAAATGTACTCAAAACTGTTGATAGTAGGCATCTCACAGGGATGGAATTGGGAGCTGGAAGGCATAAACTTTAACTTCTTGCCTTTATTAGAGATGATTTTTTAACTTTTTTGCATGTTATTTTATATTTTTCTATAAAATTTTTCAAAAATAAAAAGAAGCTCTTAAAATATCTTGCCACAAATATATTTCTTATTTTGTGGTTTTAAAAAGATGCTACAAATGTGTTTCTGAAAAGTCAGATTACTGAAAATGTACTAAGAGTGGTTCTTCACTAAAAGGATCAAATAGGAAACTAATAAGTCCCTCTCCTCTGGAATTTAACTTATTAAAAATTTTTAAGACAATCTTATTCTTAATACATTACCTTGATTGTTCATCTATGTACAATTTCCATATTTACTAAAAAGATTACCAGTAGCAATTGTAAAGTACGGCACATCCAAACTACGGGTTACTATGCATCTATTAAAAATAAGGAGGTAGATGCATATCATTGACAAGTGTATTATACATTGCTATATAAAGAAAGTTACAGAATGATATGTATAGAGTGATTCCATTTATTTGAAAAAAATATATGTGTATACATACACATATACAGATGAGTGTGTGAAGAAGGATAGAAGCCAAACTGTTAAGTACAGTTACCACTGGAGAAGGGAATTAGTTTGGGGGATGAGGAGGTTTTTACTTTTTACTACATATCTGTTTGTATTATATGCCATTTTACGATTATCAGGACTCATCATTATTATTTTAAATTTAAAAACATTAAAAGGGGAATAAAGCCCAAACGCAGTGGCTCACACCTGTAATCCTAGCACTCTGGGAGGCGGAGGTGGGAAGATTACTTGAGGTCAGGAGTTCCAGACCAGCCTGAGAAAGAGCAAGACCCTGTCTCTACTAAAAAATAGAAAAAAAAAATTAGCCAGCAACTAAAAAAAAATAGAAAAAATTAGCTGGGCATGGTGGCACATGCCTGTAGTACCAGATACTCAGGAGGCTGAGGCAGGAGGATCACTTGAACCCAGGAGTTTGAGGTTGCCGTGAGCTAGGCTAGCTCCACGGCACTTTAGTCCGGGTAACAGAGTGAGGTGAGACTCTGTCTCAAAAAAAATTTTAAAAATTAAAAAATAAAAGGGGAATAAATATCATCACTCAATATTTCTTCAGTTCCTTTGGTTTTAGACTGCTATTTTTAATCACTTGCTTTTACCTAACAAGCTTCAAATTCACCAGTAAATTCTGCTGCTTCTCTTTCTGCCATTTATCTCAGATCTATAATTTTTAATATACTTCTTTGTCCATTCTCTTTTACTAAGACCATACTCAACAACAGTTGCACTTTACACCTCCAATTCTCCTTCTCTGTAATACATACTAATGTAGCTTAACACATTAACTGCCATGTGAGTTGTATTTAACTCATGTTAGTTTTGAGCCTGGGGGCTCGTGAAGCAAAACCTGGGCAAAACCCTGCCGTTGGTTGGTGAAAATCTTACTTGTTGATGTTCTTATCGTCACAATTAATATTGATAAATTAATTCTAAAAACGTGGATTAAATGAATAGAAGTCAATAAATGTCATTTTTCATTAAATTAGAAAGGATGATTTTGTTTTTGAAGTTTTTTTGTTTTTTTTAATTCAGGATATTATAGGGGTACAAACATTTTGGTTACATGAAATGCATCTGCCTCACTCAAGCCAGGGCCACAAGCGTGTCCTTCCCCCATACAGTGCGCCCTGTGTCCATTAGCTGTTGGTTTACTCACCCCGCCCACTCTAGCCCCCAACCCCTCAGCCCCCTAACTGACTGGCACCCAGTGAGTATTACTACCATGTGAGCACCTTAATGTTGATCAGTTAGTACCAGTTTGATGGCAAGTACATGTAGTGCATGTTTTTCCATCCTTGGGATACCTCACTTCAAAGGATGGGCTCAGTCTCTATCCAGGATAATATAAGAGGTGCTAGATCACCATTGCTTTTTGTAGTTGAGTAGTATTCCATGGTATACATATACCACATTTTATTAATCCACTCATGTATTGATGGACATTTAGGTTGTTTCCACATCTTTGCAATTGTAAATCGTGCTGCTATAAACATTAGAGTGTGGATGTTTTTATTATAGAATGTCTTTTTTTCCTTTGGGTAGATGCCTAGTAGTGGGATTGCTGGATCAAATGGTATTTCTATTTTTAGCTCTTTGAGGTATCTCCAAATTACTTTCCACAGGGGTTGTACTAATGTGCAGTCCCACTAGCAGTGTAAGAGTGTTCCAATCTCTCCACATCCATGCCAGCAGTTGTTATTTTGGGACTTTTTGATAGAGGCCATTCTCACTGGAGTTAGGTGATATCTCATTGCAGTTTTGATTTGCATTTCCCTAATGATTACAGATGTTGAGCTTCTTAAAATATGTTTGTTGGCCATTATTCTGTCTTCTTTTGAAAAGTTTCTGTTCATGTCCTTTGCCCATTTATTGATGGGGTTGTTTGATTTTTTTTCTTGTTGATTTTCTTAAGTTCTATACAGATTCTTGTTATCAGCCCTTTATCAGATGTGTAGAAAGCAAATATTTTCTCCCATTCTGTAGGTTGTCTATTCACTCTAAGAACAGTTTCCTTGGCTGTTCAGAAGCTTTTTAATTTGATCAGGTCCCATTTGTTTATTTTTGTTGCCGCTGTGATTGCTTTGGGGGTCTTCTTCACAAATTCTTTACCTAGGCCAATGTTTAAAAGAGTCTTCCCCACATTTTCTTCCAGAATTCTTAAGGCTTCACACCTTAGGTTTAAGTCTGTTATCCAAAGTGAGTTGATTTTTGTGAGAGGTGAGAGGTGGGGATCCAGTTTTCCCAGCATCACTTATTGAATAGAGATTCTTTTCCCCAATGTATACTTTTGTCTGTTCTGTCGAAGATTAGGTGACAATATGAGGATGGTTTTATATCTGGTATCTCCATCCTATTCCAAAAGTCTATATCTCTGTTCTTGTGCCAGCACAATGCTGTTTTGGTTACTATAGTCTTATAGTAAAGACTGAAGTCTGGCAGACTGATGCCTCCCAATTTTTTCTTTTTGCTTAAGATTGCTTTGGCTATACACGGCCTTCTCTGGTTCCAGACTAAGCATAGAATTATTTTTTTAAATCTGTAAAGAATGATGATGGAATTTTGATAGGGATTGCATTAATTCTGTAGATCACTTTAGGTAAAACAGACATTTTAACAATATTGATTCTACCAATCCATGAGCATGGTAGGGATTTCCATCTGTGCACATCGTCTACAATTTCTTTTCTCAGTGATTCATAGTTCTCCCTATAAATATCTCTCACCTTCTTCATTAAATATATTCCTAAATGTTGAAATTTCTTTGATGCTATTGTGTAAGGTGTTGTGTCTTTGATTTGATTTTCAGCTTGACTGTTACTGGTATATATGAATGCCACTGACTTGTGTGCATTCATTTTGTATCCTGAGACTTTACTGGAATTCGTTTATCAATTCCAGGAGTCTCTTGGCTGAATCCTTGGGATTTTCTAGGTATAATAGTATATCATTAGCAAACAGTGACAGTTTGACCTCTTCTGCCCCCATTCGGACACCCTTAATTCCCTTCCCTTGTCTGATTGCTTTGGCAAGGACTTCCAGCACTATGTTGAATAGAAGTTGGCAGAGTGGGCAGTCTTGTCTTGTTCCAGTTCTAAGCGGGAATGCTTTCAACTTTTCCCCATTCAATATCATATTGGCTGTGGGTTTGTCATATTTAGCCTTAATAATTTTAAGAAATGTCCCATCTATGCCTATTTTGTTGAGGGTTTTAATCATAAAAGTGTGCTAAATTTTATCAAATGCTTTTTCTGCATCTATTGAGAGAATCACACAGTCTTTGTTCTTGCTTTTATTTATGTGGTGAATTACATTTATAGATTTGCATATGTTGACCCAGCCTTGCATCCCTGGGATAAAGCCCACCTGGTTGTGGTGAACTATTTTTTTGATGTGCTGTTGGATTCGGTTTGCTAAAATTTTGTTGAGAATTTTTGCATCTATATTCATGACGGATATTGGTCTGTAGTTTTCTTTTTTTGCTACATCCTTTCTTGGCTTTGGTATCAAGGTGATATTGGCTTCGTAGAATGAGTTGGGGAGAATATCATCCTTCTCAATGTTTTGGAATAATTTCTGTAGTACAGGTATGAGTTCTTCTTTGTATGTCTGGTAAAATTCGGGAGTGAACCCATCTGGTTCAGGACGTTTTGTTTTGGAAGATTTTTTATTGCTGCTCCAATTTCTGCACTTGATATTGGTCTGTTCAGGAGTTCTATTTCCTCCTGATTGAGCTTAGGGAGGTTGTGTGTTTGCAAGAATTTGTCCATTTCCTCCATGTTTTGTAGCTTTTGGGCATATAGATTTTTATAGTATTCAAAGATAATGTTTTGTATTTCCATGATGTCTGTAGTGACTTCTCTTTTTCATTTCCGATTGAGTTTATTAAAGTCCTTTCCTTTCTAATTCTTGTCAATCTAGCAAGAGGGCTATCAATTTTGTTTATTTTTTTGAAAAACCAGCTTTTGGTTTTATTGATCTTCTGTATAGTTCTTTTGTTCTCAATTTCATTTAGTTCTGCTTTAATCTTAGTTATTTCCTTTCTTCTGCTAGGTTTAGAATTAATTTGCTCTTCCTTTTCCAGTTCCTTGAGACGGTTTATTAGTTTGTTGATTTGTGAGCTTTCTGTCTTTTGGATGTGAGCATTTAATGCTATTAGTTTTCCTCTCAGGATGCTTTTGCTGTATCCCACAGGTTTTGATAGCTTGTGTCCCCATTATCATTTAATTCAAAGAATTTTTTGATCTCCATCTGAATCCCTTCCTTCACCCAGCAGTCATTTAGCAATAGATTGTTTAATTTCCTTGACTTTGTGAAGCACTGAGTGTTTCTGTTGGAATTGAGTGTCTCTAGTTTTATACCACTATGGTCTGAGAAGATACATGGCACAATTTCTATTTTTTTAAATTTGTTGAGGTCTGATTTGTGGCCTAGATGTGGTCAATTTTGGAGAAAGTTCCATAAGCTGATAAGAAGAATGTATATTCGGCTTTATTTGGGTAGAATGTCCTTTAAATGTCTGTTAGACCTATTTGTTCTAGAGCTCTGTTTAAGTCCACTATTTCTCTGCTTGTTTTTGTTTGGAGTATCTGTCCATTTCAGACAGTGGGGTGTTGAAATCCCCCACTACTATGGCATTACTGTTTATCATGCTATTTAGATGATACATGGTTTGCTTTATATATCTGGGTGCTTCTGTGTTGGGTGCATAGATACTAAAAATTGTTAAGTCTTCTTGTTGGATTTTTCCTTTCACCATTATATAGTGACCATCTTTGTCTTTCTTTACTTTTGCTATTTTAAAATTTATGCTGTCTGAAATCAGAATCACTACCCCCAGTCTCTTTTGGTTTCCATTTGCCTGAAAGTTTGTTTTCCAACCTTTGACCTTGAGTCTGAAAGCGTCTTTGTGGGTTAGATGCGTTTCCTGGAGACAGCAGATACTTGGCTTATAATCTTTTATCCACTCAGCCAGTCTGTGCCTCTTTAAAGGACAATTCAGGCCATTCACATTTATTGAGAGGATTGATACTTGGGGTAGATTTCTGTTCATATTGTTGGGTAAGTTTTTATTGTTTTGTTTTACCTCTCGAGCCATTGTGGATTCTGGGTTCTGGGCTTTAACTCTTGAGTGTTTTTAATTTGGTGGGTGTCTATTGCGCTGTTCAATGTGTAATGCAGGTCTGAGCACTTCCTGCAGAGCAGGTCTGGTCTTTGCAAATTCCATCAGTGATTACTTGTCTGGGATAGTCTGTATTTCTCCCTTGTAGATCAAACTCAGTTTTGCCAGGTAAAGAATTCTAGGTTGGCCATTGTTCTGTTTAAGATTGAGGATGGGTCCCCAATCCCTTCTTGCTTGTAGGGTTTCATTTTAGAAGTCTGCAGTCAGTCTGATAGGTTTTCTTTTGTAGGTTCTGTCATTTTCGTCTTACTGTGCGAAGAATTTCCTCTTCTGTGCTTACTTTGGCCAGTCTGAAAATTATGTGATATGGTGTTTGCCTCTTCATGTTGAGTGTCCCAGGAGTTCTGTGTGCTTCTTGTATCTGGAAATCCAGGTTTCTGGCCAGGCCGGGCATATTTTCCTCCAGTATTCCAAGAAATAGATTTTCCAGCCCTTGTATATTTTCTTCTTCTCTCTCTGGGATGCCTATAATTCTTATATTTGGTTTCTTTACATAATCCCACATTTCTTGTATGTTCTGCTCTTGACTCTTGCTTCTGTGTTCTTTTTCTTCATCTGATTTGTTTAGCACATAGGCATTAT
>CAUYRB010013122.1:0-20067 GCA_963574695.1 Propithecus perrieri | reverse complement strand
AATTCACAATTGCAGAGATGTGGAAACAACCCAAGTGCCCATCAATACATGAGTGGATTAATAAAATGTGGTATATGTACACCATGGAGTACTGTTCATCTATAAAAAACATGGTGACATAGCACCTCTTGTATTTTCCTGGATAGAGCTGGAACCCGTTCTACTAAGTGAGGTATCCCAAGAATGGAAAAACAAACACCACATGTACTCTCCATTAAATTGGTACTAATTGATCTACACTAACGTGCTCATAGGGAAAGTAACATTCACAAGGTGTCAGATAGGTGGGACCAGGGAGGAGAGGATGGGTAAATCCACACCTAACAGATGTGATGTGCACTGTCTGGAGGATGGGCACACTTGTCGTGCAATGCAAAGGCAATTTACCTCCGTAAATTTGCCAAAGCAATTGTACCCCCATAATACTGAAATTAAAAAAAAGGAAAACAAACGAAATAAATAAATAAATAAATTCCTGATTAAAAAAATTTATAACACATATATATTAAGTGCACTACTATATTTGGTTTATAATACTGACTGACGTGTAGATCACTTTGAGCCTATGTGTCCGTAGCTTTGATTACTTAGTAAACAGGTAGTACTAAGGAGAATTGCCTCTTTGGGAACTCCTCGTGCCTATAGGCTTTTATGACTAAATATACATCAATGAACATCTGACCTTGTAGAAAGAAAACAAATGTGATAGGAAGGCTAGAAAAAAGTAGAAGGAAAAAATTAGGAATCTTGCATAGGTGAGAAAGATTCAGAGGACAAAAGACTTCCTCTTCCCCCCTCACCACAACCAACAATGTCATCCACTAAGGAAACTACACTCTACCACACTGGTGAAGGTGATCTCTTAAACTAGGCATCGAGTATATGAAATGCCAAAAAAAGTGAGAAAAAGAGCCCAATTTCATTATAAGCTACTGTAAGAAATAAAAAATGAGGATCAAAATATTTCAGTTGGCAAACATTCATCCCAAAGATCTAAACAAATTTAGGAAGAAATGTAACATAGTAATCTAATTCTGTGTATATAGAATGGTAAATTTAAAAATTAAAAATAGAAAGAGATTTAAAAATAAAACAATAAATGAAAATAGAATCTATTGTAATCAGGAGATACATGAAAGAAAACAGCAAAACCATCTCAGAATTAACAAGGCCCCTGAGAATGAATAAATTTAAGTAAAAATATGATAAGAGGCATTAAAGAAAGGCTGAGAAAAAACTAAGGGAATAAAAATGAAATTTTAAATACAGAAAAAAGTTCATAAAATATTAATTTAAAGTCAAAAATAGGCATAAAAAGATCCAACATAAATTTATTTGCTGTTCATGAAGAAAGGAAACAAAATAAGCAACAGAATTAATAATTAAACTACAATCCAGGAACACTGTTCAGAAATATGTAAAAACCTAAATCCAAAGGGCCTAATCTATATCTGGCAAAATTGATCTGAAATAATGAACTCCAACACAAATCCTGGTAAAATTTTTAAATTCTAAGATAAAGAAAGAAATTTTCAGGACTTTCAGAAAAAAAAAAAAAAAAGATCAAGTGATCTCTAAGGAAAAACGATTATGCAGACATCAGCCTTAAGAACTGAATGGCAGCCGTGAAGCAGCACTTGAAGGAGAGTCAAGGCAAGAATGATGAGCTAGGTATTTCATACACAGTGACATCGTCCTTCAAGTATCACGACTATCAAAAACTGCTATAAAATTGTGAGAACTCAGGGAGTATTATATTCTTAAGCCCTTGCTGGAGAAACTATGAGTGGCTGCATTTTATCCAACAGAGATATGATTTGGATAATCTTAGCAAAATCAATTAAAGTGACTATCTAAAATATTGAATTTCAGACCAAAGTATAAAATAAGGGTAGAGCATGGATGGAAAAAGAGTATACAAATGTTATATGTCCTGGTGAAATTGAAAGAAACTACCTGAAAGCTGGAAGAAGAAAGTGAAAGAAAGGAGGAAGTAGAAAAAGAACACTGATTATTCAAAAGATAATAGATGTCAGTTGGTGGCTATCAGTTAAAACTGGCGAAGCAGAGAGTAAGGATGAAATACATAAAGTGGGAGATTAAAGGCACTGAGAGAAGAGATTGTTGAAACAAACTTGAATATATATGAAAATATAGTAAAGGGTAAATAACCATTCACAAATGTAAATGTGAAATATATCACTTTTAAAATATATATGTATATGTATACACACATATAAATATTAAATGACTACATGTGAAAACATGTGTGAAAATATGGTGGAACATGAGTGAAAATTTTCTAAATAAGCTGGGTAAAAAACGTCTTTTTATATATGTCTCAAAATCCAAACCTAATTAATTTTTAAAGCTGATATATCTGTATATATTACAAACAATAACTTTTTCTTGTAAATAAATGTCCTAAGGTGGAAATGCAAATTAAACAAGTAAAAGAATTTGCAATATACATTATAGATAAAGGGCTAAGATTGCATATATATTTATTAAATATGTATACGTGTTTATATAGTTTTATAAATTCAGGGCAATAAAAGCTCCATAGAACTACAAAATGGTGAGTAAAAAACATGAACAAACAATTCACTTAAAAGCACAATAATGGCTCTAAACATATGAAAAGACATTCAAATTCACACATCACAAGTGATACTCATATTGAAACTAGAGTGAAATACAATTCCTCACCTATAAAATTGGAAAAAATAAAAGGATGGATCTCACACACTGTTGATAAAGCTGTGGAGCAAACAGGCACTTTCATACATTGGTATGAGAGTATAAGGCACAAAAAATTGACTGCAGTGGAATTTAGAAATATCTAAAGAAATTACATGTGCATTTAGCCTTTGATCCAGGAATACCACAATACCACAACTAGGAATTTATTCCAAGGATAATATTCCAGCAAAATAAAAATAAATATACACAAGGATATAGATTGCAACATTATTCAACTTGCAAAACATTGGAAACTACCTAAGTGACAAAACATAGGCAATTGCATAAAATATGGTTTACCATGATCAGAAAGGAATATTGTATAGCTGCACAGAAAGAAAGAGCTCTATCTACTAATAAGGAGTTCATTTCAGAGATAGTATTAAGTTTCAAAAAAGGGAAGGTATAAAGGGTTATATACATATGTATGTATGTATAATATCTTTTGGGTAAGAAAGGAAAATAAAAAAGCACATAGGTATCTACTTATTTTACGCATATAAGTTAAGCATTTTTGGTTTCTTAAGTGATGCCATGTCCTTCCCAGGGAATCAAAATAGAGGACTGTGATTTTTTTTTGCAAATTATTGGTGATGTTAATTTTGATCTGTAGGTTAAAATTGTTCATTTTACCCACTTCATAGTTACTGCTTGTCATTTTTTAACTAATAAATAATTTGAAGAGAGATTCTTTGATAATATGTAAATATTGTTCCTCATCAAATGACCTCTCCTGCTGATTAAGCCTTTATTAATGATTCTTGCCTGAATCTATTTTTATATGTTTGTTGTGAAAGGTAATTATCTAACTTTATTATTTCTTCTATATTTACTAATTGATATTCTACTAAAAGGAAGAATTTTCCTTCTTATAGATTACTTATTTTACAAGAATGCATATCCATATGCATGTACAGATACTCCTTGACTTTCAATGGGGTTATATCCCAATAAACCCATATTAAAGTTGAAAATATTGAAAGTCAAATGTGCATTTATTACACCCAACCTACTGAACATCATAGCTTCGCCTTTTCTACCTGAGATATGCTCAGAACACTTACATTATCCTATAGTTGGGCAAAATTGCCTAACACAAAGCCTATTTTATAATAAAGTGCCAAATATCTTATTTAATTTATGAATACTGAGAGTGTAAAACACAATGGTTATATGGGGACTCAAAATATGGCTGCTGCTGAATGCTTATCACTTTTGCCATCGTAAAGTGGAAAAGTAGTAAGTCAAACCCTAGCAAGTTGGAGGACCATCTGCATTTATTTTCAATAGGGATTCACAGATTCTTACTTTATTCAATGAGATAAAATTAATCATCTTTATATACTTTGATTATCAAATTGTGCATATCTGGCTAGTTGGAACTCTTTTAAATTGGTTGATTTATGCTTTTGACACACTACACCATTATTTTTACTCACTTTCTGGCAAATCAAGCAAGATGTTTTTGTCTTATTTTATAGCTTCCCTGTCTCAAACCTGGAACTAGTCAGTTTTCCAAGAGTTATTTGTTTCTTTTAGTGGTTAATGATATTTAGAAACCATGTTGAAGATCAATTTCTACCTAAAAAGTTACTCCAAAATTTGGTGGGTTAAACTGATAGTAAACATATCTTATCTCTCAAAATTTTTGTGGGTAAGGAATTCAGGAGTGCCAGGTTGGGCGGCTCCAGATTATCTTTCTCATGAGGTTTCTCAGGTGTCCACTGGGCCTGTAGAAATCTGAAGGTCTTAGGTGGAAGGGCAGAATTAGTTGGAAAATGTAGGTGAGTAGTACCACTCTCTGAGTGTAACTTTTTGTGTAATTTTGACTATCTGAATCAATTTGTAATCTTCTATATATTTTAAAAATTAAATTAACAAGGTAGAAAAGAAAAACTGAACATAAAGAAAAACAAATGAACCCAACTATATTTCAAATAAATAAAATAACCATTGAATATGGAAATTTTCAAAAGGAAAAAAAACAAATACTATTAACTTTTGAATAAATTACTTTGACTATATATTCTCAGACTAAAGAAAAATAGAACGACCAATAAAACTTGAACTTTTCTCAGTAATAATGGGTATAGAAGCTTCGAAGCCACTAAATATCCATTGAAGAATTTATTAAATGAATAAACCCATATTTGAACTCATTATTTCATAATTTAAAGTATTTTTACACACATTTGCATACATACACAGTTTGAAAATTGTCAGAATCAAAATGAAATCACTATTGTTAAAAAAATGACTTAATTTTGTGAGTGGTGGGAGATATGGAAGCTAGTTCATTCTTCTGCATGTGACTATTCACTTGTCCCAGCACCATTTGTTGAATAAGGCTTCTTCCCCAGTGTATATTGTTGTCTGCTTTGCCAAAGATCAGTTGCCTGCAAGTGGATGGTTTTATGTCTGGGTTTTTGGTTCCATTCCATTGGTCTATGTGCCTATTTTTGTGTCAATACCATGATGTTTTGGTATAGCCTTGTAGTACAGTTTGAAGTCTGATAATGTGATGCCTCCAGATTTGTTCCTTTTGCTAAGATCAGTTTGGTTATTTGGGCTCTTTTCTGGTTCCAAACAAAACATAGAATATTTTTTTCTAGATCTATGAAATATGACCTTGGTATTTTGATGGAGATTGCACTGAATCTGTCAATTATTTTGGGTAGTATGGACATTTTAACAATGTTGATTCTACCGATCTATGAGTATGATATGTTGAGCATACATGCGCACAGAGGGAAGTGTAACTCAAAGGAGATCAATCGGATGGTGGGGGGGACAGGAGAGAATGGGCAAAAACCTACTTAATGGGTACAATGAACAATATCTGGGTGATGTGCATGGTTATAACCCTGACTCAAGAACTACAAAAGTGATCCTTATAAGCAAAAACATTTGTATCCCCATAATACTTTGATATAAAAAAAACCTGATAAATAAGAGCTGTGGAAGGCTATGAAGAGAAAGTTCTCACATTTGCATGCCTGATAACAAAAACTATCACAAAAGACGATACAAAACACAACCTTGCACAAAAAAATACTTTTGTAAGGGCATATGCACAGCAACTGCCTGCCCAATTTCAGACTGGAATTACCCTCGTTATTGATATTTGTATCCAAAGATGATTATATTAAAAGAATTACATAATCCTCTCCATTTTTTTAACCTTTTGTCTTCCTTTACCTCCCTGACTATACACATAGTTTACTATGGAACTCTTATTCCCATTGGTAATGTCCTATTTCTGAATAAATATCATTTTTAAGAGATCCTCTCTGTTTTTTAAGTTGATACTACGTCTCTATCTATCCATCTATCTATCATCTATCTGTATGTATATGGCTCTATAGGCTGATAATGCCCGAGAGCAATAGTGTATCAGTAAAAATCAGCACATCTAATACCACTGTTTCTTGATTTCTGTTGTAGTCAGCGACCAGGATTGACCCCAATGATCCTTAATTTCCTGTCTGATTACCCTTATGTAGTTCATTCTCACACCGAACCACAGCTCGCCCGTATGACAAAGAGATACGGAAAGTGACTATGTGAATCCAATGGCTAAGTCATAAAAGACATTGACACTTCTATCTTGTTTTCTGTGACCATTCACTCTAGGGGTAAGCTAGCCACAGGATCGTGAAAACAGTCAAGCCATTTTGGGGAGGTGCCCATAATGAAGAAGGATGCAGTTTTCTTTTAAATGACCATAGCAATGTGCCAGCCATGTAAGTGATCTGTGTAGATTCTTCAGCCCTAGTCAAGACTTAGGATCACTGAAGATTCAGTGGACACCTGAGAAAACTCATGAGAAGCCCTAGTCAGAACCACTCAGCCAAGTTCTCTTGAATTCCTGACCCACAGCAACTGTAAGAGAGAATAAATATATAGTATTGTTTTAAGCCACCGAGTTTTGGGGAAACTTTTCAGGTATAAATTGATGACTAATACAGTTTATAAATACCATTAACCACTGAATGAATCCAAGAATATTTGGAAAAATGACTAATTCCAGATCTAGGGTAGAGAAACTAGAAGATGAAACTGAAACAATTTGTTATACCAGAAAAGTAAGGAAGTATTTTAAAAATGATGGGTGTGTGTCAAAATGTTAGAAGAGTCAGCTTAGCAGGGTTTCAATTGACCAATTTGGTTCAATCTAAATAACATCAAAATATCTAAAGTTGCTAATAGTTGCATTTAATAAATTAAAAATCCATGAATGTGTATGGAAAATAAATACACGCATATATGTATACAGGTGTGCATAAATATATAAATAAATAAAAGAATAAGTGATTAATGGAGAAGAGAAATTCTTCCTTTCAGTAAAATATCAGCTGATAAATATGGATGAAATAATATAGTTAAGTACAGTAATTACCTGTACAGGCAACATATTAAAAATTGATTCTGGGAAGAGTCATCAATATATCCTTAATCAGTGAGAGGAGAGCATTTGATGAGGAACAGAATATTTGCATATTCTCAAAGGACTTCTTTTTAAATTAGGTATTAATTACAAAAGAAAAAAATACTAATTATGAAGTGGATGAAATGGACATTTTAACCAACTGATCAAAATAAACATTACCAATTAATTGCAACAGAATATTGTAGGCCTCCATTTCGATGCCCTGAGAAGGACTCAGCATCATTTAATAAGTGTTCCAACCAAAAATGTATAATCTGAATCTAATCATGAGGAAACATCAGACAAATCCAAACTGAGGGATAGTCTATAAAATAACTGGCTTGAATTCTTCAAGAAATGTCAATGTCATGAAAGTCAAAGTCAAAGAAAGTCAGAGAAAGGCTGAGAAACTGTCCCAGGTTAAAGGAAACAAAAGAGATGTGTAAACTTCATTCATTATGGGATGTAAGCTGGATCCTGTACTGTAAAATAGTCCTGCACAGGACATTATTTATACCATTGCATAAATTGGAATAAGGACTGAAGAATAAAGTATTATATTACTTTATTATATATTATATAATATAGATTTAATATATGGTCATATTATATATTAAATTTCCTGAGTTTATTAATTTTATTGTAGCTATTTAAGAAAAAAATATTGTTTTTAGCAAATGAAAATTGAAACATTACAAGGTTAAAGTGCAATGATGCCGGGAATGTAGCCTTATATGATAAAGAAAAAATGTACGTATCACACACATACTGTCCACATATATATGGGGGAGAGAGGGAAAGAGATTACAAAGAAAATGAGATAGTAATTAGTAAAACTGTTTAAGGGAGATTTTATTCTTACAACCTATCCAAAGGTTGAAATTATTTCAAAATAAAAAGTTAAATAACTACAAGATAGTTTCCATTGTGTTAAAACAAAATTTTCATTCATTTAACATTTTATTTCAAATCGTTGCCCATGTTTTTAGAGAAAAGGAGATGGAGGTAAAAGGTAATTTAATTATTGTTGGTGAGAAGTAAGAGAAAGAAGCCAATTTCCTTATAATAAAAACTCATGAAAGTCTGTAATAAACAAGGGGAAAATCGTGAGAATGGTGGGAGCAGACAGAAGGTGAGAAAGGCTGTAATAAAAAAATTTATCCTGGGGCACAAAGGATTAGAGGAGGGATTCAGGATTTAAGGAGGCAGTGTGAAACAATTTATAATGTTGTCTTCCTCTATATTCTTTTTGATTCTCTTCGAGAACTGGAAATTATTCTAGTGCTATGAATTTCACATATTCATGCATTGAAATCTAATATATTATTTTTCTAACCAAATCTTATTACGTAAACTTCTATCATCAATATCATTTTTTAATCCAATTAAAAGTTGTCCAGTAAATTGAAGTTTCTCTAAAAACCTATTTTGTGTTTTTTTTATTCCCCCTAGCTGTGATCCAACCACCTAGGGGTAAAACAGGAGCAAGCGAGAGGAATTATGCAGACAAAATTGAAAGGGAGAACTCTGATGCTCCTTCTTTATCAATCTTGGTTTAGAGCAGCCATCTATTCTTAACTCTTCAGACTTTATTCCCATTTGCGCACTACTGCCTTGTCACTGTTTCTCTCATATTCCCCCAGACATCCAGGACGTTGTCATTTCTTTATGAATTCAAGCCAGTTATTTTATAGACCATCCACCAGGTCACTGAGCTTCCTATTTGTCTTCATCAGACATAAGGACACCCTAAAGCCAGTGGCTTACTCTTAACCTCCCTTGATTTTTCAGGGGCATGTAACATTTTATAATAATCTATTATATCCCACAGAGTCACCAGACTTTGGAGAAAAAGGTATCTCAGACACTTTCTGAACACACACATTCTCCCTTCCTTGTAACTCTCCCTTTGTTGAGGTGCCAGTGAAAAGTGGTAGCTTTTATCTATGATGTGGTCTTCCTCGTTCTTTCCTTTTCTGTGTCATCTTTCCAAGGATCTGTCCAGATTATTTCTTTTTTGTTGATGACCTTTTCTTTTATAATCAACCTAGCCCTCCCCCATTCCTAACACACAATATACACACATACTGTGCTTTTTGTTTTTTGGTTTTTTTTAGGTATAAACCATGGAGAGTCCACCATATGCTTATCTTCTTGGATTAAACAACAAATCCATTTTCATTCCCAAATCTTACCTCTTTAAAATCTAGTCATCTGATATCAGCTATCTGTCCCTGCTTTTTGAACTTTACAAAATCTATTAATATATTCAATAATTTCTTATTTTGTTTTTTTTCTTTTTCATTTTTTGAGTGTGTTCTTTCTTTCCTAGAGAAATTAATACCTCTTTATCCATGGCAGATATTGATCTAATGAGGTCCACGAACGAACGAATGTATCAGAAACAGCAACTGTAAAACGACTTCAATATTTCCAAAAGTTTTATCTCATTTCTCAACTTACAATGTAGCTTCTATTTGTTTCATCAACATACTTATGTACTCCTATTTTTTGTCAGACAAAATACAAGGCTAATTTGGATGGATAAACCATAGTTTCTGTCCTCTTAGTTATCTATGATAAACATAGAGGAAAAATGTATTCATAGTAGCTCAAAGCATAGATCTTAATCACAGCTGGGGAGTACTGTTAGGGGTCAGCTTAGGAGTGGCTTCCAGAGGAAATCTGATACTCCGCACTTCAAGCAAGACTGTGCTGGAGCAACCACTGCACCCTAAGCAGGGCTTGCGTGTTCTGAAAGTTTCTTATCATCCATAAGACATAAGGCTTCAGAGTTTGTTTCATCAACCTACCTCTGAGCACTACTGAACAGCAGTGATAGAAACACAGTCACCAGAAATACAGTCCTTTTATTTAACTGATCCACCGATATTGAAACAATATTCATCATAGCGCAGTTCTACTGAGCTGCGCATGTACAGAAAATAGAAGACAGCAGGATACCCAACTGCTGCTGTAAAGTGAGCTGAAATGGGGGTAATCGCAAGCGGAGAGGGCAGCACAGACATGTTAGGAATTCATAGGAGCACAGCCTCAGGCAATGTAGCCTAAGGATATACGGGAAGGGGCATGCTGTTGAAGGAATGAAAGAAGAAACTTGTTCTGAAAAAAATCTATTTCTGATGACACTGGACACAGTATTTTGTAGCTATATACAGCTCTATTCTTTTCTAGTTTTAAATACCAAAGATCAGTATGGATGTCAAACCCCGTCGGAAAGCATATGTGCACTTATCTGGGGTATTTGAGTTACATTATGGTCATTTTTACTTATTGTTTCTCTAGCTGAATTAACAACTATTTTTCATGACAGACAAAAAACTGAAATTCTATGAATCTCTTAAAAGGTATTGCGAGTTAATTTGGAGGGGCAAGTTGTGCCTTTACACACATAGACACACGCACACACACACTCTAGACTTGGGAATATTATTTTAGCAAGATAAGGAATCTGAGAGAGGAAAGAACAGTGATGAGAGGGTACTTTTGCTGATACTGTCACAGCACCACTACAAAGTAACAAACCTGCTTTCTGAGGGTGGGGCATGAAAATCATTCTAATTATTTTAGGCATGTATATTAATTCATTCAATTCATTCAACAAGTATTTACCCTGTGTGGTAGGCATATAGCATGCTACTCACCCCTGGAGACAAAGGATGTAGACAAAGAATATCAGTATGCACAATAGGAGCTTTTGCCTTTCCTTCCGGATTTGAACTCTAGGTAGGTAAAGGAAGTACACTTACTGCCATGCAGGCAGTGTTGCTCTCTCAATATGATAGGAAGTACTTAGCTCTCACAGACTAAAATTCTGGCAAACATCCATTGAACCTCAGAGCAACTTCCAGAATCACAATGACTTTAGATACAGCATCAACAGTAAATCATTATGATGGAAGTATCCTTTTTATTTTTTTCCCTACCTGTAGAAAATTTTGTGACAAAGGTGAGCTAAAAGGTTGTAAATGAAAGAAAATGTAAGGGAATTAAACAGCAAGTAAATAATTAGAAGTGATAATTTAATTTAAAAGGATTACAATGGCACATGGAGGCTTTTCAAGGTCAATTCTTTGGATAGTTCAATTTCAGTGTTTTTCTTTAGCTGATTCGATTGAGGTCATTTAAAATTTTGCAAGTTGGCTTTTTTTATTCTGCAAAGAATTAATGAGGTACAGTTTAATTGAACTACCTGGAAAGGCGGTGAATTTGATTATAAAAGCACATAGACAATTACTCAGTTTATCTTAGCTGAAAAACATTCACTTACGTGACGATTTTATGCACATTCAGGTTCCTTATTAAGCTGTGCAGCCATTGCCTAAGTTGAAACATTTACCAATTTCTACTGAAGAGAGGAATTATTATTTAAAAAGAGAAGAAAACAAGCGAAGGAGTGGTTTCCCCCATCTGACTCTAACCCTAGAGACTTTGTTTGCAGCAGTTTTGAATTAATTGCAAAGCATAAAACTTCCACATTCTTTTTAATAAATAGAATTATTTTCATTTTGTAATAAAACTCCTTTCCATCTCAGTACCAGGTGAACTTTTCAGATTCTGCAAAGATCAAAGGTCAAGGCTATAAATCATTATTTTTTTTCAAAGTCAGTTTCCATAGTCTGTGGGTTTTATTATTCAGCCTACAATGGACAGGTTTCAGAACTTAATGGAACTAAAGGAATAGAATTTTTAAAAACGTAAAATGCTAATGGGACAAACATCCCTGTTTAAACTATTGAACTGTTATTTCTTTGCATGACTTTCTTATTAATTACTTATGTGTGAAAAAATACTTTTTCTGATTTCATTCTACAAATCCATATAGAAAAACTCTGCTTGGGAAGGTACTACTCAGAGTAAAAACCATTATTCAGCTAAACACTTATTCTTGGGTTTCGTGTTCATGTCACTTGAAAGAGATTGCCATGCCTGAGTGAACTAGACAATAAGTCAGAAACTGTCAGCGTTATTAAATTTGGCTAGTGTCTTTGCTCCATGGCTGAATGCTTCCTGGTTGAAATCAACCCCATGAGAGCCAGTACAAAAGTTTATTATTTCAATCACCTTGAGAATGAGGATTATTCTTAAGGTGATTGAAATAATAAACTTTTGTACTGGCAACCTGGTACCCTATGGTGGTCCATTCTTTAAGTGAAAACCAAATTCAGCGTTAAAAATTTGAAGAAAATGTTTGACTCTAAGAAGATTATATTTGTAGTATTTATTGTTTTGTCCCAGTCAGTAAGATTCATTCCTTGACAAATCTTTTAGTATTTTAAAAGTGTACAAAACTTCTTTGAACTGTTAAAATTTCATTTAATTACTCCCCTTAGAGAATATGTAGATGAACAAAATAGTAAAATATTAGTTTTTTGCATGTATCAGTTTTAATATTCAAAATTCCAAAAATTTTAGAAACTTAATCAAGATACTAGATTTTATCAATAAAGTGATGGTGAATGTTGGGTGCCATCAGATCCATAATTATCCTCAATGTTTTTGATATCTTCATAATCTATTCATATTTGTTTCATACTCAAGTGAAATAATATTGTACTCAAAAATTTGTGGTAGGCCGGGCAGGGTGGCTCATGCCTATAATCCTGGCACTCTGGGAGGCCGAGGTGGGTGGATCGCTCGAGGTCAGGAGTTGGAGACCAGCCTGAGCAAGAGCAAGACCCCCGTCTCTAGTAAAAATAGAAAGAAATTATCTGGACAACTAAAAATATACATATAGAAAAAAACTAGCCGGGCATGGTGGCGCATGCCTGTAGTCCCAGCTACTCGGGAGGCTGAGGCAGGAGGATCGCTTGAGCCCAGGAGTTTGAGGTTGCTGTGAGCTAGGCTGACGCCACGGCACTCACTCTAGCCTGGGCAACAGAGCCAGACTCTGTCTCAAAAAAAAAAAAAAAAAAAAAAAAAAATTTGTGGTAAATAGCTTTTCTCTTCTATCAGAACTTAATTAATGATGTCATTTACTTTAACTTTGTCTCAAGTTCTTAATTTTCAACCAAATAATCATTTATTTTGACCTCTTCTTAAGGCTTTCCATAATTTTTCTAAATCTGTCTTCTTCATGTAACTGATAAAGGAACATAATACTCATAAAACTGTACAATTCTGAACAAAAATGAGAGGCTTTCTCAGAAAATTCATCCTATCTTCTTTTTCATATGCATTCCTGGAAAAATGTTAATCTTTAATCTAAATGTGTTCAATTTATTTGCTCTTATTACGCTAGGCCAGGTCATCATTATCCATTACCGTAGACTCTGTAAACAATTCTCTAAAGTGCTACCTGCCCCTCCATCACTCACAACCCCTTTTAATGTACATATACACTGCCACTGCCAATGCTCAATATTCTCCATAGCTGTCTGCCAAAATCAGAGTAGCATTTCAGCCTGGCATTCAAGGTCGACGTCAACCTCTGCCAAATCTGTCTTTTTCATCTTACTGTTCTGTTCTTTTCTTCACTACCTAATATGCAAAAAGACAAGTCATATGATACATTGCTTTGCAGGAACCTCATTCCTTTTATAATAGCGTTTTTCTCTACTTGGAAATCACTATTACTCACTTCAATCTGCTGGAAGTATTACAATTCCACCAGGCCTTGAACAAATACAATCTATATGCTGATGTTTTCCCCAAGCAGAAATTATCTGACTTTTCAACTCCAATATTTTGCTTGTGTGTGACATATAAAATTTAGTACATTCATTTTGGTAACTTAAATATACATTATAATTCTTTCTCACAACTGAAAGTTTTCAAGTAGAAATAATGATATTCACTTAATTTTTAGCTTTCCATTTGTACTTTATGAATAGTACATTTAAAATAGTATTTTTGAAATAATTGCTGAAACTTAGTAAATGATTTAATTAATTTAGTCTGCAAGTATTATTGAAGTACCTGTTAAATTAATATGAAAAATAATCATAAGTTAACAATAATATACAACTATGAATATACATAGCTAATATATATTGAAATGCTATTCTGTCAGGAAGGGTTTTTAGTGCTTTATATGTGTGAAGTGATGCTTATTCTCAAAAATAATTGATATGAGAAATACTACCCCTGTTTTATAGATAAGGACATAAAGTTACTCCTTTAAGGGGCACAAACCTAATATTTAGGAGAGTGGGTATTTGAACTTATAACTATTTGATGTCAAAGACTGTGCCCTTAGTTGTTATCTAGGGATCAAATCAGTACTACATAGACTCTTGGAAATGTATTTAACACATTAACTGCCACATGAGTCATGCTAGTTTTGAGCCCCGGGCCTGAAGAAGCATACACAACTTACACGTCACACTTTGGGAGCCACATGGTGCACAGGCAACTCACGCTGCCATGCCGTAGCACGCATGTTCTGTGATGGGTGGCCCCCTGGGAAAAACCCTGCAGTTGGTTCATGACAATCTTACTTGACGTTCTTACTGTTACAATTAATATTGACAAATTTAATTGCATATACCTCACATACAGAAAACAATAAAAAATAACAAAATTTCATTAAATTAGAAAGGATTGTTTTGTTTTCGAAGTTTTTATTCTATTTTCATAATAAAACATCATGGCCCCACAAAAAAATTTTTGTTTCTAGTGCAGCAGTCAATGTGTTAATGGGAAAGCATATATTAAATCACAGTCAAATAATATTAGTAAATAATTGCTCAAGTAAATGCATGAAAGTACAAATGGTGAAAAATCAGTGTAAATTTATATGATCAAAAATCTTCATGGAATATATGAGCATTTAGATGGGCTTGAAAAATTAGATTTAAATATGGATTAGAATGTGATAAGCGAGAACAGGAAGGTATAGTGTCATTCATTGTACAAGTAGAGGCACAGACTACTAAAAATTAAACGTGCTCATGAACAATGACAGATTCAATTGTAAATGATTTATGATTAGTCCAGCATGAATATGGAAAAGTTCTTTTATCTCAAACAAAATAATGAAGCTATTGCACCCACATCCATTGTAATTATGATCTAAGCACACACATTTCGAATACCTCTCTTTTGAAGTTTTGGTTTTGACCGTGGGAAGATTTGATAATAATCATTCTGAAGCCAACTTGGTAAATCCTGTATTAGTCTGCTCAGGCTGTCAAAACAAAAGACTGGATGGCTTAAACAAAAAAATTTATTTTTGCAGAATTCTAGAGGCTAGAAGTCCAAGACCAAAGTACTGGCATGGTTAGTTCCTGGCAAGGCCTCTCTCCTCAGTTTATAGGTGGTCACCTTCTTGCTATGTCCTCATGTGGTCTTTTCTGTTTGTGTTAGCAGAGAAGGACAGAGTTCTGGTGTTTCTTTCTCTTCTTATAAAGACACTATTTATGTAGAATTAGGTCCTTACGCTTATAAACTTATTTAATTTGAATTATCTCCTTAGTGACCCTATCTCCAGATTGGAGTTTAGGACTTCGACATGAATTTAGGGGGACACAATTCAGTCTATGCAAGTCCAGTCTTCAGATACTTACTTTGTCGAGAGACTACAGATTGGGAGAACAATCATCTCTGATGATATCCGTATATGTACATTCTCCATGCCTAGGGGACCATGGTCAGAAAAGTTACATACTAAAACAAGAACAGTATATGAGTCACCAGTTGTTCATCAATGACTCATTAATGTAAGTATCAAAGAAAACAGTAAGAATAAGAAAGTCCCAAATTGAGCAATGATTTGCTGCTTGGTGTCAAATATTTTTTTTAAAAAATCTTTGTGTTCCTTTTATAGTGGGAAATCAAGAGTTAAAGCTTGTAGTATATTAATAAATATCAGTAAGTTAGAAGAATATTTGAAAAGTCCATTATTTGCACAGGAGTGCTTAGATTTTTCCTTTCTCAGTGTTAAAAATTTTAGAATTACATGAGAAATTCTAATTAGTTGTGGTGCTTGTATAATTAACACTCATAGACATCCTAAAAATTTTAAAAAATCAAATAATCTCCAAACTATAAAATATAGAAACATCTGTCACCTTGTAATTTCGGGCACAACTGCCAGTTTATTTCTTTTCCTCTCCATATAGCAACAGTTATCTACTAAATTTGAAATAAAATTTGGACAAAAATACACATCTCAGTATTAATGCCTTTATAATTCCATTCATTTAACCATTAAAAAATTAAATTTTACTTGAACACAAAATAAAGTTTATTTTTTTTATCCACGTATTGCACAATTAATTTATCCTAACTCAAATGTTCCTTCTATTTTAAGAAACAAAGCTTAATGGTATTTCCAATGTGAATGGAATTAACAAGGAATCAAGTGTTCAAATTAAGCTGCTTAGTTTTCTTTTCAGTCTACTGTCTGATATAATCTTATTTTGCTCTATTGAAACAAAAGATAAAAAGAGTATAACATTGTGAAGACCTTAATTTGATGCTGATTGTTAGTGACATTTTATCAATACATTTTTCTTTCCCTCTCTTTTCTTATTAAGCCATTATTTCTAGTTGTGCTCTTTGTTTCAAGATTAATTATAATCACCATTTTTAGGGATGCTCCTATGCTAACAAAAATAAAATAAGAGTAAAACCATAAAATTTTAAATCCTACCAATCTTGTATTTGACATAAATTAGGCTGAGTCTAAAGAGAATTTCACCTTAGCTTAACAAATTCTATATAAAAAGTATAATAATATAAACACGATAAAAGTTATGTTTAAGCTTTACAAGAGAACAAACTACTCTTAAGCGTATTGAAGCTCTAGCTAGATCTTTCCTCCCTACACAATTTGTACAATATATAGAAAGTGTTTAATCTCTGTGTGTGTATAAATATGCCAAATAAAAATCATGCTACATTTGTATCTTTGTATAAATATGTGTAATATATTTATGTATTAGTATAAACTATTATGTATGTGAATATGTATTAAGTTTATACATACATATGACAAACTAGAAAACATTATACTTGTTCTACTATTTTTCCATTAAATTTAAAACTCTAAGCCTCAAAAAAAATCCAAATTAGTAAAGATGGATAAATTGTGTTTTACTACTTAATAAATTTTGTTCATCAAAAGATGCCATTAAGAAAGTGAAATACCCAAATCACAACATGAGAAAGAAATTAGCCATAGGTAAAATCTACAAAGGACTTGTTTATAAATTATAAAAAGAACTGCTTCAAAACAAGAAAAAGACAATCAAGTTTTAATACAGTTAAGTTCTAAATACGCACTGTACACATGAGATGCCAAAATATTCAGAATATATGAGGTGTGATCAGCATCATCAGTCATCAGAGAAATGTAAAATAAAACCTTTGTTTAATAGATAATAAATACGTATTTAATAAATAATCAGACACTACACATTTGTAAGAATATTCTTCTAAGAATGACTAAGATTAAACTATTGAAAATACTGATTTTGAGCAAATATATTGGACAATTGAAAATCTTCCAGTATTTGTGGCAATGCAAATTGATACAATCCTTTTGATAAATATTTGGTATTATTAAATGAAATTAATCATGTATGTATGACAAGGTCCGGCAATGCAGCTCCTGGTATAGCCCAAGAGAAATGAGTGTCTAGGTATGCTAGAAATACGTACAAAGATACTCATAATTGCCTCATATTGGGAACAATTTAAATGCTCTTGGTGTTTTTTATCAAGTAGACAAAACCAAATAAATTGGTTTATTTATGAAATGAAAACAGCAATGAAAAACAAAGAACTGCTGATACATACAACAAAATGGATGAATCCCACAAATGCAGTGTTGAGAAAAAGAAGTCAGACACAAAGGAATAGAACCTGCATGATTTTTTATATTAAGTTTTAAAATAGACAAAGTATTCTATGCAGATGGAGAATATTCATTACCCTTGGGGAGAAATATTAGTTGGTCGGGATCATTAAGGTGCATTCTGAAATGCCAGAAATATTCTATATCTTGATCTAGGTAGAGTTTTCATGGAATATGCACATCTCAGCTGTACATGAATTGGACACTAAAGATTTCTGTATATGGCTTTATGTAAGTTATACTTCAACTTTAAAAAAAATAAAAGAATATAAAAAAGTCCTAAAGTCTTTCATCTGTCAGAATGTGGAATAGTCTAAATATTGAAATGAAAACATACACATGTACATATACATATGCACACGTGTACACGTATACATACATGCATGCATACGTATATATGTATATATATATACATAAAAGCATTTATTCCTTATGCTTTTATTTGTAATTAGTGTTCATCTTTTTTTTTTTTATTCATATGGTCATGGGCATTTTACCCAACCGTTCTAAATTTGTTATCTGTTAAGTGATTATACTATTTTTCCTGTTTTCTGAACAAATAGACTCTTTGTGGTAATGAAACGAAATAATAATATAACCTTAACATTTGTTGAGCTTCACCTACGTACCAGGGACTATGCTTGGTGTGACCTATGTACGGTCAAGTGCCACGTAATGATGATTCTGTGGATGACAGACCACAGATACAATGTGGTCTTATAAGATTATAATACTGTATTTTTACTGTACCTTTTCTATGTTTTGATAAGTTTAGATACATAAATACTTACCATTTTGTTACAATTTCCTACAGTATTCAGTACAGTAACATGCTGTACAGGTTTGTAGCCTACGAGCAAAAGGCCAGGTCTGTGGTAGGCTACACCATGTAGGTTTGTGTAAGTACTCTCTATGCTGCTCACACAATGACAGGATCCCCTAATGACACATTTTCAGAGTATTCCTGTTGTTAACAACATTTAGAAAAGCAAAATAATCCCTTTCAGATTCATGTATTCATTTAGTTGTTTTGTCTGTTTCTAGTCTCCTTCAATCATAAAGTTTTTCAGTCTTCTTTTGACTTTTATGCTCTTGACACTTTTGAATGACTTATTTTGTAGAAGTTCTTCAATTTGGGCTTATCTGATCTTTCTTCATAATTAAATTCAGGTTAGGTATTTTTAGAAGAAATACCATGAAAGTTGATATCTACGTGTAGGATGACATTAAAATATTGTCAACCTTTCTTCTTTCCTACTTTTTTCAAGGATTTGGTTCAATTTGTTCCCCTCACATTTCTCCAAGAAGCCCCCATCCAATTGTAAAGGATCTTTTGTGGTTTGAGACACAGAAACAGGAGTAAAGAAGAGGTCGAGTGCTGTTAAGTGGAAAGGCCATGGGGGAAAAGGGAAAGGATGTGAGAGAAGATTTAGAAAGAATTTTGAAGAATGACCTTCAAAGTATGAGAAAAATTTTCAGAAAAGTGATCACTTTTCAGAAAAATTAAGTGATCTTTGCTGTGGTCTTTGCATATCATTAATCGTGCTTGAGAAATGTAAAGGAAAAACTTGGTTCCATGGAAATATACTTAATCATTGAATTGTCTTCTTTTGTTCATAACACTTGTTTAATATTAAAGCCTATCAGATAATTATTATGCCCATAATAAAACTTCAAATACATTAATAATATTTCTATTTTTCTGACAAGACAATTGACACTTTGAATGTTTTAATGATACCTCTAAGTTTATTCGGCCAGTACAAGACATTTCAACCCAAGCCTATAAATCTCTAAAACCATTTTCCTTGAGTGCATAATGGCTTTTGTTTAAATTATTTCATAAATTGCAAAGTATGCACAATAATATTTTCCTCATAAAAACAAATATAAGAACAAAATTAAATAGGAGTTCTATAAAAAGTTATTTATTTTTTTTTCTTTTTTGAGACAGAGTCTCACTTTGCTGCCTAGGCTAGAGTGCCGTGGCGTCAGCCTAGCTCACAGCAACCTCAAACTCCTGGGCTCAAGCCATCCTCCTGCCTCAGCCTCCTGAGTAGTTGAGACTACAAGT